>CAWUCU010000220.1:15000-27500 GCA_963920655.1 Geranium rotundifolium | reverse complement strand
AAACCCTAAACCCTAAACCCTAAACCCTAAACCCTAAACCCTAAACCCTAAACCCTAAACCCTAAACCCTAAACCCTAAACCCTAAACCCTAAACCCTAAACCCTAAACCCTAAACCCTAAACCCTAAACCCTAAACCCTAAACCCTAAACCCTAAACCCTAAACCCTAAACCCTAAACCCTAAACCCTAAACCCTAAACCCTAAACCCTAAACCCTAAACCCTAAACCCTAAACCCTAAACCCTAAACCCTAAACCCTAAACCCTAAACCCTAAACCCTAAACCCTAAACCCTAAACCCTAAACCCTAAACCCTAAACCCTAAACCCTAAACCCTAAACCCTAAACCCTAAACCCTAAACCCTAAACCCTAAACCCTAAACCCTAAACCCTAAACCCTAAACCCTAAACCCTAAACCCTAAACCCTAAACCCTAAACCCTAAACCCTAAACCCTAAACCCTAAACCCTAAACCCTAAACCCTAAACCCTAAACCCTAAACCCTAAACCCTAAACCCTAAACCCTAAACCCTAAACCCTAAACCCTAAACCCTAAACCCTAAACCCTAAACCCTAAACCCTAAACCCTAAACCCTAAACCCTAAACCCTAAACCCTAAACCCTAAACCCTAAACCCTAAACCCTAAACCCTAAACCCTAAACCCTAAACCCTAAACCCTAAACCCTAAACCCTAAACCCTAAACCCTAAACCCTAAACCCTAAACCCTAAACCCTAAACCCTAAACCCTAAACCCTAAACCCTAAACCCTAAACCCTAAACCCTAAACCCTAAACCCTAAACCCTAAACCCTAAACCCTAAACCCTAAACCCTAAACCCTAAACCCTAAACCCTAAACCCTAAACCCTAAACCCTAAACCCTAAACCCTAAACCCTAAACCCTAAACCCTAAACCCTAAACCCTAAACCCTAAACCCTAAACCCTAAACCCTAAACCCTAAACCCTAAACCCTAAACCCTAAACCCTAAACCCTAAACCCTAAACCCTAAACCCTAAACCCTAAACCCTAAACCCTAAACCCTAAACCCTAAACCCTAAACCCTAAACCCTAAACCCTAAACCCTAAACCCTAAACCCTAAACCCTAAACCCTAAACCCTAAACCCTAAACCCTAAACCCTAAACCCTAAACCCTAAACCCTAAACCCTAAACCCTAAACCCTAAACCCTAAACCCTAAACCCTAAACCCTAAACCCTAAACCCTAAACCCTAAACCCTAAACCCTAAACCCTAAACCCTAAACCCTAAACCCTAAACCCTAAACCCTAAACCCTAAACCCTAAACCCTAAACCCTAAACCCTAAACCCTAAACCCTAAACCCTAAACCCTAAACCCTAAACCCTAAACCCTAAACCCTAAACCCTAAACCCTAAACCCTAAACCCTAAACCCTAAACCCTAAACCCTAAACCCTAAACCCTAAACCCTAAACCCTAAACCCTAAACCCTAAACCCTAAACCCTAAACCCTAAACCCTAAACCCTAAACCCTAAACCCTAAACCCTAAACCCTAAACCCTAAACCCTAAACCCTAAACCCTAAACCCTAAACCCTAAACCCTAAACCCTAAACCCTAAACCCTAAACCCTAAACCCTAAACCCTAAACCCTAAACCCTAAACCCTAAACCCTAAACCCTAAACCCTAAACCCTAAACCCTAAACCCTAAACCCTAAACCCTAAACCCTAAACCCTAAACCCTAAACCCTAAACCCTAAACCCTAAACCCTAAACCCTAAACCCTAAACCCTAAACCCTAAACCCTAAACCCTAAACCCTAAACCCTAAACCCTAAACCCTAAACCCTAAACCCTAAACCCTAAACCCTAAACCCTAAACCCTAAACCCTAAACCCTAAACCCTAAACCCTAAACCCTAAACCCTAAACCCTAAACCCTAAACCCTAAACCCTAAACCCTAAACCCTAAACCCTAAACCCTAAACCCTAAACCCTAAACCCTAAACCCTAAACCCTAAACCCTAAACCCTAAACCCTAAACCCTAAACCCTAAACCCTAAACCCTAAACCCTAAACCCTAAACCCTAAACCCTAAACCCTAAACCCTAAACCCTAAACCCTAAACCCTAAACCCTAAACCCTAAACCCTAAACCCTAAACCCTAAACCCTAAACCCTAAACCCTAAACCCTAAACCCTAAACCCTAAACCCTAAACCCTAAACCCTAAACCCTAAACCCTAAACCCTAAACCCTAAACCCTAAACCCTAAACCCTAAACCCTAAACCCTAAACCCTAAACCCTAAACCCTAAACCCTAAACCCTAAACCCTAAACCCTAAACCCTAAACCCTAAACCCTAAACCCTAAACCCTAAACCCTAAACCCTAAACCCTAAACCCTAAACCCTAAACCCTAAACCCTAAACCCTAAACCCTAAACCCTAAACCCTAAACCCTAAACCCTAAACCCTAAACCCTAAACCCTAAACCCTAAACCCTAAACCCTAAACCCTAAACCCTAAACCCTAAACCCTAAACCCTAAACCCTAAACCCTAAACCCTAAACCCTAAACCCTAAACCCTAAACCCTAAACCCTAAACCCTAAACCCTAAACCCTAAACCCTAAACCCTAAACCCTAAACCCTAAACCCTAAACCCTAAACCCTAAACCCTAAACCCTAAACCCTAAACCCTAAACCCTAAACCCTAAACCCTAAACCCTAAACCCTAAACCCTAAACCCTAAACCCTAAACCCTAAACCCTAAACCCTAAACCCTAAACCCTAAACCCTAAACCCTAAACCCTAAACCCTAAACCCTAAACCCTAAACCCTAAACCCTAAACCCTAAACCCTAAACCCTAAACCCTAAACCCTAAACCCTAAACCCTAAACCCTAAACCCTAAACCCTAAACCCTAAACCCTAAACCCTAAACCCTAAACCCTAAACCCTAAACCCTAAACCCTAAACCCTAAACCCTAAACCCTAAACCCTAAACCCTAAACCCTAAACCCTAAACCCTAAACCCTAAACCCTAAACCCTAAACCCTAAACCCTAAACCCTAAACCCTAAACCCTAAACCCTAAACCCTAAACCCTAAACCCTAAACCCTAAACCCTAAACCCTAAACCCTAAACCCTAAACCCTAAACCCTAAACCCTAAACCCTAAACCCTAAACCCTAAACCCTAAACCCTAAACCCTAAACCCTAAACCCTAAACCCTAAACCCTAAACCCTAAACCCTAAACCCTAAACCCTAAACCCTAAACCCTAAACCCTAAACCCTAAACCCTAAACCCTAAACCCTAAACCCTAAACCCTAAACCCTAAACCCTAAACCCTAAACCCTAAACCCTAAACCCTAAACCCTAAACCCTAAACCCTAAACCCTAAACCCTAAACCCTAAACCCTAAACCCTAAACCCTAAACCCTAAACCCTAAACCCTAAACCCTAAACCCTAAACCCTAAACCCTAAACCCTAAACCCTAAACCCTAAACCCTAAACCCTAAACCCTAAACCCTAAACCCTAAACCCTAAACCCTAAACCCTAAACCCTAAACCCTAAACCCTAAACCCTAAACCCTAAACCCTAAACCCTAAACCCTAAACCCTAAACCCTAAACCCTAAACCCTAAACCCTAAACCCTAAACCCTAAACCCTAAACCCTAAACCCTAAACCCTAAACCCTAAACCCTAAACCCTAAACCCTAAACCCTAAACCCTAAACCCTAAACCCTAAACCCTAAACCCTAAACCCTAAACCCTAAACCCTAAACCCTAAACCCTAAACCCTAAACCCTAAACCCTAAACCCTAAACCCTAAACCCTAAACCCTAAACCCTAAACCCTAAACCCTAAACCCTAAACCCTAAACCCTAAACCCTAAACCCTAAACCCTAAACCCTAAACCCTAAACCCTAAACCCTAAACCCTAAACCCTAAACCCTAAACCCTAAACCCTAAACCCTAAACCCTAAACCCTAAACCCTAAACCCTAAACCCTAAACCCTAAACCCTAAACCCTAAACCCTAAACCCTAAACCCTAAACCCTAAACCCTAAACCCTAAACCCTAAACCCTAAACCCTAAACCCTAAACCCTAAACCCTAAACCCTAAACCCTAAACCCTAAACCCTAAACCCTAAACCCTAAACCCTAAACCCTAAACCCTAAACCCTAAACCCTAAACCCTAAACCCTAAACCCTAAACCCTAAACCCTAAACCCTAAACCCTAAACCCTAAACCCTAAACCCTAAACCCTAAACCCTAAACCCTAAACCCTAAACCCTAAACCCTAAACCCTAAACCCTAAACCCTAAACCCTAAACCCTAAACCCTAAACCCTAAACCCTAAACCCTAAACCCTAAACCCTAAACCCTAAACCCTAAACCCTAAACCCTAAACCCTAAACCCTAAACCCTAAACCCTAAACCCTAAACCCTAAACCCTAAACCCTAAACCCTAAACCCTAAACCCTAAACCCTAAACCCTAAACCCTAAACCCTAAACCCTAAACCCTAAACCCTAAACCCTAAACCCTAAACCCTAAACCCTAAACCCTAAACCCTAAACCCTAAACCCTAAACCCTAAACCCTAAACCCTAAACCCTAAACCCTAAACCCTAAACCCTAAACCCTAAACCCTAAACCCTAAACCCTAAACCCTAAACCCTAAACCCTAAACCCTAAACCCTAAACCCTAAACCCTAAACCCTAAACCCTAAACCCTAAACCCTAAACCCTAAACCCTAAACCCTAAACCCTAAACCCTAAACCCTAAACCCTAAACCCTAAACCCTAAACCCTAAACCCTAAACCCTAAACCCTAAACCCTAAACCCTAAACCCTAAACCCTAAACCCTAAACCCTAAACCCTAAACCCTAAACCCTAAACCCTAAACCCTAAACCCTAAACCCTAAACCCTAAACCCTAAACCCTAAACCCTAAACCCTAAACCCTAAACCCTAAACCCTAAACCCTAAACCCTAAACCCTAAACCCTAAACCCTAAACCCTAAACCCTAAACCCTAAACCCTAAACCCTAAACCCTAAACCCTAAACCCTAAACCCTAAACCCTAAACCCTAAACCCTAAACCCTAAACCCTAAACCCTAAACCCTAAACCCTAAACCCTAAACCCTAAACCCTAAACCCTAAACCCTAAACCCTAAACCCTAAACCCTAAACCCTAAACCCTAAACCCTAAACCCTAAACCCTAAACCCTAAACCCTAAACCCTAAACCCTAAACCCTAAACCCTAAACCCTAAACCCTAAACCCTAAACCCTAAACCCTAAACCCTAAACCCTAAACCCTAAACCCTAAACCCTAAACCCTAAACCCTAAACCCTAAACCCTAAACCCTAAACCCTAAACCCTAAACCCTAAACCCTAAACCCTAAACCCTAAACCCTAAACCCTAAACCCTAAACCCTAAACCCTAAACCCTAAACCCTAAACCCTAAACCCTAAACCCTAAACCCTAAACCCTAAACCCTAAACCCTAAACCCTAAACCCTAAACCCTAAACCCTAAACCCTAAACCCTAAACCCTAAACCCTAAACCCTAAACCCTAAACCCTAAACCCTAAACCCTAAACCCTAAACCCTAAACCCTAAACCCTAAACCCTAAACCCTAAACCCTAAACCCTAAACCCTAAACCCTAAACCCTAAACCCTAAACCCTAAACCCTAAACCCTAAACCCTAAACCCTAAACCCTAAACCCTAAACCCTAAACCCTAAACCCTAAACCCTAAACCCTAAACCCTAAACCCTAAACCCTAAACCCTAAACCCTAAACCCTAAACCCTAAACCCTAAACCCTAAACCCTAAACCCTAAACCCTAAACCCTAAACCCTAAACCCTAAACCCTAAACCCTAAACCCTAAACCCTAAACCCTAAACCCTAAACCCTAAACCCTAAACCCTAAACCCTAAACCCTAAACCCTAAACCCTAAACCCTAAACCCTAAACCCTAAACCCTAAACCCTAAACCCTAAACCCTAAACCCTAAACCCTAAACCCTAAACCCTAAACCCTAAACCCTAAACCCTAAACCCTAAACCCTAAACCCTAAACCCTAAACCCTAAACCCTAAACCCTAAACCCTAAACCCTAAACCCTAAACCCTAAACCCTAAACCCTAAACCCTAAACCCTAAACCCTAAACCCTAAACCCTAAACCCTAAACCCTAAACCCTAAACCCTAAACCCTAAACCCTAAACCCTAAACCCTAAACCCTAAACCCTAAACCCTAAACCCTAAACCCTAAACCCTAAACCCTAAACCCTAAACCCTAAACCCTAAACCCTAAACCCTAAACCCTAAACCCTAAACCCTAAACCCTAAACCCTAAACCCTAAACCCTAAACCCTAAACCCTAAACCCTAAACCCTAAACCCTAAACCCTAAACCCTAAACCCTAAACCCTAAACCCTAAACCCTAAACCCTAAACCCTAAACCCTAAACCCTAAACCCTAAACCCTAAACCCTAAACCCTAAACCCTAAACCCTAAACCCTAAACCCTAAACCCTAAACCCTAAACCCTAAACCCTAAACCCTAAACCCTAAACCCTAAACCCTAAACCCTAAACCCTAAACCCTAAACCCTAAACCCTAAACCCTAAACCCTAAACCCTAAACCCTAAACCCTAAACCCTAAACCCTAAACCCTAAACCCTAAACCCTAAACCCTAAACCCTAAACCCTAAACCCTAAACCCTAAACCCTAAACCCTAAACCCTAAACCCTAAACCCTAAACCCTAAACCCTAAACCCTAAACCCTAAACCCTAAACCCTAAACCCTAAACCCTAAACCCTAAACCCTAAACCCTAAACCCTAAACCCTAAACCCTAAACCCTAAACCCTAAACCCTAAACCCTAAACCCTAAACCCTAAACCCTAAACCCTAAACCCTAAACCCTAAACCCTAAACCCTAAACCCTAAACCCTAAACCCTAAACCCTAAACCCTAAACCCTAAACCCTAAACCCTAAACCCTAAACCCTAAACCCTAAACCCTAAACCCTAAACCCTAAACCCTAAACCCTAAACCCTAAACCCTAAACCCTAAACCCTAAACCCTAAACCCTAAACCCTAAACCCTAAACCCTAAACCCTAAACCCTAAACCCTAAACCCTAAACCCTAAACCCTAAACCCGACGACCATGGACGTCCATGGGCGACGTCCCTGGACACTTTGGACGTCCTCGGTCGACCATGGGCGTCGTTCGTCGACGTGATGGTCGACCATGGGCGACCACGGACGTCGTCGCGGGCCATTTTGGACGACCGCGGTCGACCATGGGCGTCGTTCGTCGACGTGGGCGACGTTGGTCGACCATGGACGTCCATGGGCGACGTCCCTGGACACTTTGGACGTCCTCGGTCGACCATGGGCGTCGTTCGTCGACGTGATGGTCGACCATGGTCGACCACGTACGTCAGTGGGCGTCGTCGCGGGCCATTTTGGACGACCGCGGTCGACCATGGGCGTCGTTCGTCGACGTGGGCGACGTCGGTCGACCATGGACGTCCATGGGCGACGTCCCTGGACACTTTGGACGTCCTCGGTCGACCATGGGCGTCGTTCGTCGACGTGATGGTCGACCATGGGCGACCACGTACGTCCACGGGCGTCGTCGCGGGCCATTTTGGACGACCGCGGTCGACCATGGGCGTCGTTCGTCGACGTGGGCGACGTCGGTCGACCATGGACGTCCATGGGCGACGTCCCTGGACACTTTGGACGTCCTCGGTCGACCATGGGCGTCGTTCGTCGACGTGATGGTCGACCATGGTCGACCACGTACGTCCGTGGGCGTCGTCGCGGGCCATTTTGGACGACCGCGGTCGACCATGGGCGTCGTTCGTCGACGTGGGCGACGTCGGTCGACCATGGACGTCCATGGGCGACGTCCCTGGACACTTTGGACGTCCTCGGTCGACCATGGGCGTCGTTCGTCGACGTGATGGTCGACCATGGTCGACCACGTACGTCCACGGGCGTCGTCGCGGGCCATTTTGGACGACCGCGGTCGACCATGGGCGTCGTTCGTCGACGTGGGCGACGTCGGTCGACCATGGACGTCCATGGGCGACGTCCCTGGACACTTTGGACGTCCTCGGTCGACCATGGGCGTCGTTCGTCGACGTGATGGTCGACCATGGTCGACCACGTACGTCCGTGGGCGTCGTCGCGGGCCATTTTGGACGACCGCGGTCGACCATGGGCGTCGTTCGTCGACGTGGGCGACGTTGGTCGACCATGGACGTCCATGGGCGACGTCCCTGGACACTTTGGACGTCCTCGGTCGACCATGGGCGTCGTTCGTCGACGTGATGGTCGACCATGGGCGACCACGGACGTCGTCGCGGGCCATTTTGGACGACCGCGGTCGACCATGGGCGTCGTTCGTCGACGTGGGCGACGTCGGTCGACCATGGACGTCCATGGGCGACGTCCCTGGACACTTTGGACGTCCTCGGTCGACCATGGGCGTCGTTCGTCGACGTGATGGTCGACCATGGTCGACCACGTACGTCCGTGGGCGTCGTCGCGGGCCATTTTGGACGACCGCGGTCGACCATGGGCGTCGTTCGTCGACGTGGGCGACGTCGGTCGACCATGGACGTCCATGGGCGACGTCCCTGGACACTTTGGACGTCCTCGGTCGACCATGGGCGTCGTTCGTCGACGTGATGGTCGACCATGGTCGACCACGTACGTCCGTGGGCGTCGTCGCGGGCCATTTTGGACGACCGCGGTCGACCATGGGCGTCGTTCGTCGACGTGGGCGACGTCGGTCGACCATGGACGTCCATGGGCGACGTCCCTGGACACTTTGGACGTCCTCGGTCGACCATGGGCGTCGTTCGTCGACGTGATGGTCGACCATGGTCGACCACGTACGTCCACGGGCGTCGTCGCGGGCCATTTTGGACGACCGCGGTCGACCATGGGCGTCGTTCGTCGACGTGGGCGACGTTGGTCGACCATGGACGTCCATGGGCGACGTCCCTGGACACTTTGGACGTCCTCGGTCGACCATGGGCGTCGTTGGTCGACGTCATGGGCGACCACGGACGTCCGTGGTCGACCGCGGGCGACCATGGGCGACCACGACTGGCTGTTTCGGTTTCGTCATCGTTTGTCGCCTTAACGATCTCTGATTGAGCTGAAATTTTGAGGGGAGCTGCAACTATACAATTCCATGCTTGTTGCAAAATTTCAGATTAAAATAATTTTTTTCTGAATTTTCTGATTTTTTTTACATTAAAAAATGTAAAAAATAAAAATAAATAATCGGGATGTCGGAAAATTATGAAATTTGGTTTGGGCATACCTTGGCACCAGCCAAGCAAGCCTGCAAAAAATGGTGGCCAACGGATAACCCTAGCTTCAAAAAAGGCCATTATGTCTGCTCAAACATTTGATGTTTCCTGGTGCCAGTGGGGGTTTCTCACTTAAGGCTCTATAGGGGGGGAGGGTATGCTGAAACCCAAAATGGCCCGCGGACGCTGTACGGGCGACCACGGGTGCACGCTGCGGTAGGTTGGGTCACATACCAAGTCGGTTTAGCGAGAATGCATGGAAACTCTAACCCCCCCGTGCGCCGTTGCTCCACCACCACCGCCTGCGGCGGTCGCCACCGTCGCCGGCGGCGGAGCTCCGGCGAAGGGGAAAAAATAGCAAAACCGTCTATTTTTTCCCCTCAGTGTCCCTCGGAAGACGGTTGGAGCCTTTTTTGTACTGGGAAATGGTTTGGTTGGCAATGTTGGGTTGACGGCAAGGATGTTGGTGGGTGATTTGACGCTGCCGAGTGCCGGAACAGGACAGGAATATATTTCTTCCACGACCTCGTTTCCGAGCCAGTGGTGGCGTTGGAGATCCTGACAGTGGAGCCAAGAGAGGGTTGGATGTCGGTGAGGACGTTGTTTTAGTGATTTGATGCTGCCGAGTGCCGGAACAGGACAGGAATATATTTCTTCCACGACCTCGTTTCCGAGCCAGTGGTGGCGTTGGAGATCTTGGCAACTGAATCAAAAAGAGTTTTTGCCAACCAAAACGTGCCCGTGTACACTAAAGGCTCAAGCAGGTGAGCATGTATTTTCTGGATAACCGAAAGACATGCGGCAACATCCCATTTGATTGCCCCTCGGGTTGTCGTTTGTGGATGGTCTCGTGGGGAGGGGCGACAGAAGAGTTGGTTTAGTCCCAAAATGTCCCGTCGACCCCTTTTGGGCGACACGGGCGCTTGGGCTGCACGGGAAAAGCCCTCCCGCCCGTGCGCGTCGGAGCTCCACCACCGCCAATGGTGTAGCTCTGGCAAAGTGGAAAAAATATGGGACCGTCTATTTTTTCCACTAAAATGTCCCGCGGAAGACGGTTCGAGCCTTTCTTGTACTGGGCAATGGTTTGGTTGGCAATGTTGGGTTGACGGCGAGGATGTTGGTGGGTGATTTGACGCTGCCGAGTGCCGGAACAGGACAGGAATATATTTCTTCCACGACCTCGTTTCCGAGCCAGTGGCGGCGTTGGAGATCTTGACAATGGAGCCAAGAGAGGGTTGGATGTCGGTGAGGACGTTGTTTTAGTGATTTGATGCTGTCGAGTGCCGGAACAGGACAGGAATATATTTCTTCCACGACCTCGTTTCCGAGCCAGTGGTGGCGTTGGAGATCTTGGCAACTGAATCAAAAAGAGTTTTTGCCAACCAAAACGTGCCCGTGTACACTAAACCCTAAACCCTAAACCCTAAACCCTAAACCCTAAACCCTAAACCCTAAACCCGACGACCATGGACGTCCATGGGCGACGTCCCTGGACACTTTGGACGTCCTCGGTCGACCATGGGCGTCGTTCGTCGACGTGATGGTCGACCATGGGCGACCACGGACGTCGTCGCGGGCCATTTTGGACGACCGCGGTCGACCATGGGCGTCGTTCGTCGACGTGGGCGACGTTGGTCGACCATGGACGTCCATGGGCGACGTCCCTGGACACTTTGGACGTCCTCGGTCGACCATGGGCGTCGTTCGTCGACGTGATGGTCGACCATGGTCGACCACGTACGTCAGTGGGCGTCGTCGCGGGCCATTTTGGACGACCGCGGTCGACCATGGGCGTCGTTCGTCGACGTGGGCGACGTCGGTCGACCATGGACGTCCATGGGCGACGTCCCTGGACACTTTGGACGTCCTCGGTCGACCATGGGCGTCGTTCGTCGACGTGATGGTCGACCATGGGCGACCACGTACGTCCACGGGCGTCGTCGCGGGCCATTTTGGACGACCGCGGTCGACCATGGGCGTCGTTCGTCGACGTGGGCGACGTCGGTCGACCATGGACGTCCATGGGCGACGTCCCTGGACACTTTGGACGTCCTCGGTCGACCATGGGCGTCGTTCGTCGACGTGATGGTCGACCATGGTCGACCACGTACGTCCGTGGGCGTCGTCGCGGGCCATTTTGGACGACCGCGGTCGACCATGGGCGTCGTTCGTCGACGTGGGCGACGTCGGTCGACCATGGACGTCCATGGGCGACGTCCCTGGACACTTTGGACGTCCTCGGTCGACCATGGGCGTCGTTCGTCGACGTGATGGTCGACCATGGTCGACCACGTACGTCCACGGGCGTCGTCGCGGGCCATTTTGGACGACCGCGGTCGACCATGGGCGTCGTTCGTCGACGTGGGCGACGTCGGTCGACCATGGACGTCCATGGGCGACGTCCCTGGACACTTTGGACGTCCTCGGTCGACCATGGGCGTCGTTCGTCGACGTGATGGTCGACCATGGTCGACCACGTACGTCCGTGGGCGTCGTCGCGGGCCATTTTGGACGACCGCGGTCGACCATGGGCGTCGTTCGTCGACGTGGGCGACGTTGGTCGACCATGGACGTCCATGGGCGACGTCCCTGGACACTTTGGACGTCCTCGGTCGACCATGGGCGTCGTTCGTCGACGTGATGGTCGACCATGGGCGACCACGGACGTCGTCGCGGGCCATTTTGGACGACCGCGGTCGACCATGGGCGTCGTTCGTCGACGTGGGCGACGTCGGTCGACCATGGACGTCCATGGGCGACGTCCCTGGACACTTTGGACGTCCTCGGTCGACCATGGGCGTCGTTCGTCGACGTGATGGTCGACCATGGTCGACCACGTACGTCCGTGGGCGTCGTCGCGGGCCATTTTGGACGACCGCGGTCGACCATGGGCGTCGTTCGTCGACGTGGGCGACGTCGGTCGACCATGGACGTCCATGGGCGACGTCCCTGGACACTTTGGACGTCCTCGGTCGACCATGGGCGTCGTTCGTCGACGTGATGGTCGACCATGGTCGACCACGTACGTCCGTGGGCGTCGTCGCGGGCCATTTTGGACGACCGCGGTCGACCATGGGCGTCGTTCGTCGACGTGGGCGACGTCGGTCGACCATGGACGTCCATGGGCGACGTCCCTGGACACTTTGGACGTCCTCGGTCGACCATG
>CAWUCU010000219.1:20000-22500 GCA_963920655.1 Geranium rotundifolium | reverse complement strand
GTCGCCCAAAAGGGGTCGACGGGACATTTTGGGACTAAACCAACTCTTCTGTCGCCCCTCCCCACGAGACCATCCACAAACGACAACCCGAGGGGCAATCAAATGGGATGTTGCCGCATGTCTTTCGGTTATCCAGAAAATACATGCTCACCTGCTTGAGCCTTTAGTGTACACGGGCACGTTTTGGTTGGCAAAAACTCTTTTTGATTCAGTTGCCAAGATCTCCAACGCCACCACTGGCTCGGAAACGAGGTCGTGGAAGAAATATATTCCTGTCCTGTTCCGGCACTCGGCAGCATCAAATCACTAAAACAACGTCCTCACCGACATCCAACCCTCTCTTGGCTCCACTGTCAGGATCTCCAACGCCACCACTGGCTCGGAAACGAGGTCGTGGAAGAAATATATTCCTGTCCTGTTCCGGCACTCGGCAGCGTCAAATCACCCACCAACATCCTTGCCGTCAACCCAACATTGCCAACCAAACCATTTCCCAGTACAAAAAAGGCTCCAACCGTCTTCCGAGGGACACTGAGGGGAAAAAATAGACGGTTTTGCTATTTTTTCCCCTTCGCCGGAGCTCCGCCGCCGGCGACGGTGGCGACCGCCGCAGGCGGTGGTGGTGGAGCAACGGCGCACGGGGGGGTTAGAGTTTCCATGCATTCTCGCTAAACCGACTTGGTATGTGACCCAACCTACCGCAGCGTGCACCCGTGGTCGCCCGTACAGCGTCCGCGGGCCATTTTGGGTTTCAGCATACCCTCCCCCCCTATAGAGCCTTAAGTGAGAAACCCCCACTGGCACCAGGAAACATCAAATGTTTGAGCAGACATAATGGCCTTTTTTGAAGCTAGGGTTATCCGTTGGCCACGATTTTTTGCAGGCTTGCTTGGCTGGTGCCAAGGTATGCCCAAACCAAATTTCATAATTTTCCGACATCCCGATTATTTATTTTTATTTTTTACATTTTTTAATGTAAAAAAAATCAGAAAATTCAGAAAAAAATTATTTTAATCTGAAATTTTGCAACAAGCATGGAATTGTATAGTTGCAGCTCCCCTCAAAATTTCAGCTCAATCAGAGATCGTTAAGGCGACAAACGATGACGAAACCGAAACAGCCAGTCGTGGTCGCCCATGGTCGCCCGCGGTCGACCACGGACGTCCGTGGTCGCCCATGACGTCGACCAACGACGCCCATGGTCGACCGAGGACGTCCAAAGTGTCCAGGGACGTCGCCCATGGACGTCCATGGTCGACCAACGTCGCCCACGTCGACGAACGACGCCCATGGTCGACCGCGGTCGTCCAAAATGGCCCGCGACGACGCCCGTGGACGTACGTGGTCGACCATGGTCGACCATCACGTCGACGAACGACGCCCATGGTCGACCGAGGACGTCCAAAGTGTCCAGGGACGTCGCCCATGGACGTCCATGGTCGACCGACGTCGCCCACGTCGACGAACGACGCCCATGGTCGACCGCGGTCGTCCAAAATGGCCCGCGACGACGCCCACGGACGTACGTGGTCGACCATGGTCGACCATCACGTCGACGAACGACGCCCATGGTCGACCGAGGACGTCCAAAGTGTCCAGGGACGTCGCCCATGGACGTCCATGGTCGACCGACGTCGCCCACGTCGACGAACGACGCCCATGGTCGACCGCGGTCGTCCAAAATGGCCCGCGACGACGCCCACGGACGTACGTGGTCGACCATGGTCGACCATCACGTCGACGAACGACGCCCATGGTCGACCGAGGACGTCCAAAGTGTCCAGGGACGTCGCCCATGGACGTCCATGGTCGACCGACGTCGCCCACGTCGACGAACGACGCCCATGGTCGACCGCGGTCGTCCAAAATGGCCCGCGACGACGTCCGTGGTCGCCCATGGTCGACCATCACGTCGACGAACGACGCCCATGGTCGACCGAGGACGTCCAAAGTGTCCAGGGACGTCGCCCATGGACGTCCATGGTCGACCAACGTCGCCCACGTCGACGAACGACGCCCATGGTCGACCGCGGTCGTCCAAAATGGCCCGCGACGACGCCCACGGACGTACGTGGTCGACCATGGTCGACCATCACGTCGACGAACGACGCCCATGGTCGACCGAGGACGTCCAAAGTGTCCAGGGACGTCGCCCATGGACGTCCATGGTCGACCGACGTCGCCCACGTCGACGAACGACGCCCATGGTCGACCGCGGTCGTCCAAAATGGCCCGCGACGACGCCCGTGGACGTACGTGGTCGACCATGGTCGACCATCACGTCGACGAACGACGCCCATGGTCGACCGAGGACGTCCAAAGTGTCCAGGGACGTCGCCCATGGACGTCCATGGTCGACCGACGTCGCCCACGTCGACGAACGACGCCCATGGTCGACCGCGGTCGTCCAAAATGGCCCGCGACGACGCCCACGGACGTACGTGGTCGACCATGGTCGACCATCACGTCGACGAACGACGCCCATGGTCGACCGAGGACG
>CAWUCU010000219.1:7500-10000 GCA_963920655.1 Geranium rotundifolium | reverse complement strand
CGCAGGCGGTGGTGGTGGAGCAACGGCGCACGGGGGGGTTAGAGTTTCCATGCATTCTCGCTAAACCGACTTGGTATGTGACCCAACCTACCGCAGCGTGCACCCGTGGTCGCCCGTACAGCGTCCGCGGGCCATTTTGGGTTTCAGCATACCCTCCCCCCCTATAGAGCCTTAAGTGAGAAACCCCCACTGGCACCAGGAAACATCAAATGTTTGAGCAGACATAATGGCCTTTTTTGAAGCTAGGGTTATCCGTTGGCCACCATTTTTTGCAGGCTTGCTTGGCTGGTGCCAAGGTATGCCCAAACCAAATTTCATAATTTTCCGACATCCCGATTATTTATTTTTATTTTTTACATTTTTTAATGTAAAAAAAATCAGAAAATTCAGAAAAAAATTATTTTAATCTGAAATTTTGCAACAAGCATGGAATTGTATAGTTGCAGCTCCCCTCAAAATTTCAGCTCAATCAGAGATCGTTAAGGCGACAAACGATGACGAAACCGAAACAGCCAGTCGTGGTCGCCCATGGTCGCCCGCGGTCGACCACGGACGTCCGTGGTCGCCCATGACGTCGACCAACGACGCCCATGGTCGACCGAGGACGTCCAAAGTGTCCAGGGACGTCGCCCATGGACGTCCATGGTCGACCAACGTCGCCCACGTCGACGAACGACGCCCATGGTCGACCGCGGTCGTCCAAAATGGCCCGCGACGACGCCCGTGGACGTACGTGGTCGACCATGGTCGACCATCACGTCGACGAACGACGCCCATGGTCGACCGAGGACGTCCAAAGTGTCCAGGGACGTCGCCCATGGACGTCCATGGTCGACCGACGTCGCCCACGTCGACGAACGACGCCCATGGTCGACCGCGGTCGTCCAAAATGGCCCGCGACGACGCCCACGGACGTACGTGGTCGACCATGGTCGACCATCACGTCGACGAACGACGCCCATGGTCGACCGAGGACGTCCAAAGTGTCCAGGGACGTCGCCCATGGACGTCCATGGTCGACCGACGTCGCCCACGTCGACGAACGACGCCCATGGTCGACCGCGGTCGTCCAAAATGGCCCGCGACGACGCCCACGGACGTACGTGGTCGACCATGGTCGACCATCACGTCGACGAACGACGCCCATGGTCGACCGAGGACGTCCAAAGTGTCCAGGGACGTCGCCCATGGACGTCCATGGTCGACCGACGTCGCCCACGTCGACGAACGACGCCCATGGTCGACCGCGGTCGTCCAAAATGGCCCGCGACGACGTCCGTGGTCGCCCATGGTCGACCATCACGTCGACGAACGACGCCCATGGTCGACCGAGGACGTCCAAAGTGTCCAGGGACGTCGCCCATGGACGTCCATGGTCGACCAACGTCGCCCACGTCGACGAACGACGCCCATGGTCGACCGCGGTCGTCCAAAATGGCCCGCGACGACGCCCACGGACGTACGTGGTCGACCATGGTCGACCATCACGTCGACGAACGACGCCCATGGTCGACCGAGGACGTCCAAAGTGTCCAGGGACGTCGCCCATGGACGTCCATGGTCGACCGACGTCGCCCACGTCGACGAACGACGCCCATGGTCGACCGCGGTCGTCCAAAATGGCCCGCGATGACGCCCGTGGACGTACGTGGTCGACCATGGTCGACCATCACGTCGACGAACGACGCCCATGGTCGACCGAGGACGTCCAAAGTGTCCAGGGACGTCGCCCATGGACGTCCATGGTCGACCGACGTCGCCCACGTCGACGAACGACGCCCATGGTCGACCGCGGTCGTCCAAAATGGCCCGCGACGACGCCCACGGACGTACGTGGTCGACCATGGTCGACCATCACGTCGACGAACGACGCCCATGGTCGACCGAGGACGTCCAAAGTGTCCAGGGACGTCGCCCATGGACGTCCATGGTCGACCGACGTCGCCCACGTCGACGAACGACGCCCATGGTCGACCGCGGTAGTCCAAAATGGCCCGCGACGACGCCCGTGGACGTACGTGGTCGCCCATGGTCGACCATCACGTCGACGAACGACGCCCATGGTCGACCGAGGACGTCCAAAGTGTCCAGGGACGTCGCCCATGGACGTCCATGGTCGACCGACGTCGCCCACGTCGACGAACGACGCCCATGGTCGACCGCGGTCGTCCAAAATGGCCCGCGACGACGCCCACTGACGTACGTGGTCGACCATGGTCGACCATCACGTCGACGAACGACGCCCATGGTCGACCGAGGACGTCCAAAGTGTCCAGGGACGTCGCCCATGGACGTCCATGGTCGACCAACGTCGCCCACGTCGACGAACGACGCCCATGGTCGACCGCGGTCGTCCAAAATGGCCCGCGACGACGTCCGTGGTCGCCCATGGTCGACCATCACGTCGACGAACGACGCCCATGGTCGACCGAGGACGTCCAAAGTGTCCAGGGACGTCGCCCATGGACGTCCATGGTCGACCAACGTCGCCCACGTCGAC
>CAWUCU010000218.1:7500-10000 GCA_963920655.1 Geranium rotundifolium | reverse complement strand
CGGTCGACCATGGGCGTCGTTCGTCGACGTGATGGTCGACCATGGTCGACCACGTACGTCAGTGGGCGTCGTCGCGGGCCATTTTGGACGACCGCGGTCGACCATGGGCGTCGTTCGTCGACGTGGGCGACGTCGGTCGACCATGGACGTCCATGGGCGACGTCCCTGGACACTTTGGACGTCCTCGGTCGACCATGGGCGTCGTTCGTCGACGTGATGGTCGACCATGGGCGACCACGTACGTCCACGGGCGTCGTCGCGGGCCATTTTGGACTACCGCGGTCGACCATGGGCGTCGTTCGTCGACGTGGGCGACGTCGGTCGACCATGGACGTCCATGGGCGACGTCCCTGGACACTTTGGACGTCCTCGGTCGACCATGGGCGTCGTTCGTCGACGTGATGGTCGACCATGGTCGACCACGTACGTCCGTGGGCGTCGTCGCGGGCCATTTTGGACGACCGCGGTCGACCATGGGCGTCGTTCGTCGACGTGGGCGACGTCGGTCGACCATGGACGTCCATGGGCGACGTCCCTGGACACTTTGGACGTCCTCGGTCGACCATGGGCGTCGTTCGTCGACGTGATGGTCGACCATGGTCGACCACGTACGTCCACGGGCGTCGTCGCGGGCCATTTTGGACGACCGCGGTCGACCATGGGCGTCGTTCGTCGACGTGGGCGACGTCGGTCGACCATGGACGTCCATGGGCGACGTCCCTGGACACTTTGGACGTCCTCGGTCGACCATGGGCGTCGTTCGTCGACGTGATGGTCGACCATGGTCGACCACGTACGTCCGTGGGCGTCGTCGCGGGCCATTTTGGACGACCGCGGTCGACCATGGGCGTCGTTCGTCGACGTGGGCGACGTTGGTCGACCATGGACGTCCATGGGCGACGTCCCTGGACACTTTGGACGTCCTCGGTCGACCATGGGCGTCGTTCGTCGACGTGATGGTCGACCATGGGCGACCACGGACGTCGTCGCGGGCCATTTTGGACGACCGCGGTCGACCATGGGCGTCGTTCGTCGACGTGGGCGACGTCGGTCGACCATGGACGTCCATGGGCGACGTCCCTGGACACTTTGGACGTCCTCGGTCGACCATGGGCGTCGTTCGTCGACGTGATGGTCGACCATGGTCGACCACGTACGTCCGTGGGCGTCGTCGCGGGCCATTTTGGACGACCGCGGTCGACCATGGGCGTCGTTCGTCGACGTGGGCGACGTCGGTCGACCATGGACGTCCATGGGCGACGTCCCTGGACACTTTGGACGTCCTCGGTCGACCATGGGCGTCGTTCGTCGACGTGATGGTCGACCATGGTCGACCACGTACGTCCGTGGGCGTCGTCGCGGGCCATTTTGGACGACCGCGGTCGACCATGGGCGTCGTTCGTCGACGTGGGCGACGTCGGTCGACCATGGACGTCCATGGGCGACGTCCCTGGACACTTTGGACGTCCTCGGTCGACCATGGGCGTCGTTCGTCGACGTGATGGTCGACCATGGTCGACCACGTACGTCCACGGGCGTCGTCGCGGGCCATTTTGGACGACCGCGGTCGACCATGGGCGTCGTTCGTCGACGTGGGCGACGTTGGTCGACCATGGACGTCCATGGGCGACGTCCCTGGACACTTTGGACGTCCTCGGTCGACCATGGGCGTCGTTGGTCGACGTCATGGGCGACCACGGACGTCCGTGGTCGACCGCGGGCGACCATGGGCGACCACGACTGGCTGTTTCGGTTTCGTCATCGTTTGTCGCCTTAACGATCTCTGATTGAGCTGAAATTTTGAGGGGAGCTGCAACTATACAATTCCATGCTTGTTGCAAAATTTCAGATTAAAATAATTTTTTTCTGAATTTTCTGATTTTTTTTACATTAAAAAATGTAAAAAATAAAAATAAATAATCGGGATGTCGGAAAATTATGAAATTTGGTTTGGGCATACCTTGGCACCAGCCAAGCAAGCCTGCAAAAAATGGTGGCCAACGGATAACCCTAGCTTCAAAAAAGGCCATTATGTCTGCTCAAACATTTGATGTTTCCTGGTGCCAGTGGGGGTTTCTCACTTAAGGCTCTATAGGGGGGGAGGGTATGCTGAAACCCAAAATGGCCCGCGGACGCTGTACGGGCGACCACGGGTGCACGCTGCGGTAGGTTGGGTCACATACCAAGTCGGTTTAGCGAGAATGCATGGAAACTCTAACCCCCCCGTGCGCCGTTGCTCCACCACCACCGCCTGCGGCGGTCGCCACCGTCGCCGGCGGCGGAGCTCCGGCGAAGGGGAAAAAATAGCAAAACCGTCTATTTTTTCCCCTCAGTGTCCCTCGGAAGACGGTTGGAGCCTTTTTTGTACTGGGAAATGGTTTGGTTGGCAATGTTGGGTTGACGGCAAGGATGTTGGTGGGTGATTTGACGCTGCCGAGTGCCGGAACAGGACAGGAATATATTTCTTCCACGACCTCGTTTCCGAGCCAGTGGTGGCGTT
>CAWUCU010000217.1:17500-19244 GCA_963920655.1 Geranium rotundifolium | reverse complement strand
TGTCCTGTTCCGGCACTCGGCAGCGTCAAATCACCCACCAACATCCTCGCCGTCAACCCAACATTGCCAACCAAACCATTGCCCAGTACAAAAAAGGCTCGAACCGTCTTCCGCGGGACATTTTAGTGGAAAAAATAGACGGTCCCATATTTTTTCCACTTTGCCAGAGCTACACCATTGGCGGTGGTGGAGCTCCGACGCGCACGGGCGGGAGGGCTTTTCCCGTGCAGCCCAAGCGCCCATGTCGCCCAAAATGGGTCGACGGGACATTTTGGGACTCAACCAACTCTTCTGTCGCCCCTCCCCACGAGACCATCCACAAACGACAACCCGAAGGGCAATCAAATGGGATGTTGCCGCATGTCTTTCGGTTATCCAGAAAATACATGCTCACCTGCTTGAGCCTTTAGTGTACACGGGCACGTTTTGGTTGGCAAAAACTCTTTTTGATTCAGTTGCCAAGATCTCCAACGCCACCACTGGCTCGGAAACGAGGTCGTGGAAGAAATATATTCCTGTCCTGTTCCGGCACTCGGCAGCATCAAATCACTAAAACAACGTCCTCACCGACATCCAACCCTCTCTTGGCTCCACTGTCAAGATCTCCAACGCCACCACTGGCTCGGAAACGAGGTCGTGGAAGAAATATATTCCTGTCCTGTTCCGGCACTCGGCAGCGTCAAATCACCCACCAACATCCTTGCCGTCAACCCAACATTGCCAACCAAACCATTTCCCAGTACAAAAAAGGCTCCAACCGTCTTCCGAGGGACACTGAGGGGAAAAAATAGACGGTTTTGCTATTTTTTCCCCTTCGCCGGAGCTCCGCCGCCGGCGACGGTGGCGACCGCCGCAGGCGGTGGTGGTGGAGCAACGGCGCACGGGGGGGTTAGAGTTTCCATGCATTCTCGCTAAACCGACTTGGTATGTGACCCAACCTACCGCAGCGTGCACCCGTGGTCGCCCGTACAGCGTCCGCGGGCCATTTTGGGTTTCAGCATACCCTCCCCCCCTATAGAGCCTTAAGTGAGAAACCCCCACTGGCACCAGGAAACATCAAATGTTTGAGCAGACATAATGGCCTTTTTTGAAGCTAGGGTTATCCGTTGGCCACGATTTTTTGCAGGCTTGCTTGGCTGGTGCCAAGGTATGCCCAAACCAAATTTCATAATTTTCCGACATCCCGATTATTTATTTTTATTTTTTACATTTTTTAATGTAAAAAAAATCAGAAAATTCAGAAAAAAATTATTTTAATCTGAAAATTTGCAACAAGCATGGAATTGTATAGTTGCAGCTCCCCTCAAAATTTCAGCTCAATCGGAGATCGTTAAGGCGACAAACGATGACGAAACCGAAACAGCCAGTCGTGGTCGCCCATGGTCGCCCGCGGTCGCCCACGGACGTCCGTGGTCGCCCATGGTCGCCCATGACGTCGACCAACGACGCCCATGGTCGACCGAGGACGTCCAAAGTGTCCAGGGACGTCGCCCATGGACGTCCATGGTCGACCGACGTCGCCCACGTCGACGAACGACGCCCATGGTCGACCGCGGTCGTCCAAAATGGCCCGCAACGACGCCCGTGGACGTACGTGGTCGACCATCACGTCGACGAACGACGCCCATGGTCGACCGAGGACGTCCAAAGTGTCCAGGGACGTCGCCCATGGACGTCCATGGTCGACCAACGTCGCCCAAGTTGACGAACGACGCCCATGGTCGACCGCGGTCGTCCAAAATGG
>CAWUCU010000217.1:5000-7500 GCA_963920655.1 Geranium rotundifolium | reverse complement strand
TGGTATGTGACCCAACCTACCGCAGCGTGCACCCGTGGTCGCCCGTACAGCGTCCGCGGGCCATTTTGGGTTTCAGCATACCCTCCCCCCCTATAGAGCCTTAAGTGAGAAACCCCCACTGGCACCAGGAAACATCAAATGTTTGAGCAGACATAATGGCCTTTTTTGAAGCTAGGGTTATCCGTTGGCCACCATTTTTTGCAGGCTTGCTTGGCTGGTGCCAAGGTATGCCCAAACCAAATTTCATAATTTTCCGACATCCCGATTATTTATTTTTATTTTTTACATTTTTTAATGTAAAAAAAATCAGAAAATTCAGAAAAAAATTATTTTAATCTGAAATTTTGCAACAAGCATGGAATTGTATAGTTGCAGCTCCCCTCAAAATTTCAGCTCAATCAGAGATCGTTAAGGCGACAAACGATGACGAAACCGAAACAGCCAGTCGTGGTCGCCCATGGTCGCCCGCGGTCGACCACGGACGTCCGTGGTCGCCCATGACGTCGACCAACGACGCCCATGGTCGACCGAGGACGTCCAAAGTGTCCAGGGACGTCGCCCATGGACGTCCATGGTCGACCAACGTCGCCCACGTCGACGAACGACGCCCATGGTCGACCGCGGTCGTCCAAAATGGCCCGCGACGACGCCCGTGGACGTACGTGGTCGACCATGGTCGACCATCACGTCGACGAACGACGCCCATGGTCGACCGAGGACGTCCAAAGTGTCCAGGGACGTCGCCCATGGACGTCCATGGTCGACCGACGTCGCCCACGTCGACGAACGACGCCCATGGTCGACCGCGGTCGTCCAAAATGGCCCGCGACGACGCCCACGGACGTACGTGGTCGACCATGGTCGACCATCACGTCGACGAACGACGCCCATGGTCGACCGAGGACGTCCAAAGTGTCCAGGGACGTCGCCCATGGACGTCCATGGTCGACCGACGTCGCCCACGTCGACGAACGACGCCCATGGTCGACCGCGGTCGTCCAAAATGGCCCGCGACGACGCCCACGGACGTACGTGGTCGACCATGGTCGACCATCACGTCGACGAACGACGCCCATGGTCGACCGAGGACGTCCAAAGTGTCCAGGGACGTCGCCCATGGACGTCCATGGTCGACCGACGTCGCCCACGTCGACGAACGACGCCCATGGTCGACCGCGGTCGTCCAAAATGGCCCGCGACGACGTCCGTGGTCGCCCATGGTCGACCATCACGTCGACGAACGACGCCCATGGTCGACCGAGGACGTCCAAAGTGTCCAGGGACGTCGCCCATGGACGTCCATGGTCGACCAACGTCGCCCACGTCGACGAACGACGCCCATGGTCGACCGCGGTCCGTCCAAAATGGCCCGCGACGACGCCCACGGACGTACGTGGTCGACCATGGTCGACCATCACGTCGACGAACGACGCCCATGGTCGACCGAGGACGTCCAAAGTGTCCAGGGACGTCGCCCATGGACGTCCATGGTCGACCGACGTCGCCCACGTCGACGAACGACGCCCATGGTCGACCGCGGTCGTCCAAAATGGCCCGCGACGACGCCCGTGGACGTACGTGGTCGACCATGGTCGACCATCACGTCGACGAACGACGCCCATGGTCGACCGAGGACGTCCAAAGTGTCCAGGGACGTCGCCCATGGACGTCCATGGTCGACCGACGTCGCCCACGTCGACGAACGACGCCCATGGTCGACCGCGGTCGTCCAAAATGGCCCGCGACGACGCCCACGGACGTACGTGGTCGACCATGGTCGACCATCACGTCGACGAACGACGCCCATGGTCGACCGAGGACGTCCAAAGTGTCCAGGGACGTCGCCCATGGACGTCCATGGTCGACCGACGTCGCCCACGTCGACGAACGACGCCCATGGTCGACCGCGGTCGTCCAAAATGGCCCGCGACGACGCCCGTGGACGTACGTGGTCGCCCATGGTCGACCATCACGTCGACGAACGACGCCCATGGTCGACCGAGGACGTCCAAAGTGTCCAGGGACGTCGCCCATGGACGTCCATGGTCGACCGACGTCGCCCACGTCGACGAACGACGCCCATGGTCGACCGCGGTCGTCCAAAATGGCCCGCGACGACGCCCACTGACGTACGTGGTCGACCATGGTCGACCATCACGTCGACGAACGACGCCCATGGTCGACCGAGGACGTCCAAAGTGTCCAGGGACGTCGCCCATGGACGTCCATGGTCGACCAACGTCGCCCACGTCGACGAACGACGCCCATGGTCGACCGCGGTCGTCCAAAATGGCCCGCGACGACGTCCGTGGTCGCCCATGGTCGACCATCACGTCGACGAACGACGCCCATGGTCGACCGAGGACGTCCAAAGTGTCCAGGGACGTCGCCCATGGACGTCCATGGTCGACCAACGTCGCCCACGTCGACGAACGACGCCCATGGTCGACCGCGGTCGTCCAAAATGGCCCGCGACGACGTCCGTGGTCGCCCATGGTCG
>CAWUCU010000215.1:12500-15000 GCA_963920655.1 Geranium rotundifolium | reverse complement strand
TCTCCAGCACAAACTACTAACAAGTACTTCTTACTACCACGACCTTTGGATTCCATCAAAGGCACTCGTTCAGCCGAGCGCCGACTCTGTCTGTTGAGACTCAACGACTTGCCATCATCAATACCCAATCACATGCACACCTGCTTGAGCCTTTAGTGTACACGGGCACGTTTTGGTTGGCAAAAACTCTTTTTGATTCAGTTGCCAAGATCTCCAACGCCACCACTGGCTCGGAAACGAGGTCGTGGAAGAAATATATTCCTGTCCTGTTCCGGCACTCGACAGCATCAAATCACTAAAACAACGTCCTCACCGACATCCAACCCTCTCTTGGCTCCATTGTCAAGATCTCCAACGCCGCCACTGGCTCGGAAACGAGGTCGTGGAAGAAATATATTCCTGTCCTGTTCCGGCACTCGGCAGCGTCAAATCACCCACCAACATCCTCGCCGTCAACCCAACATTGCCAACCAAACCATTGCCCAGTACAAGAAAGCTCGAACCGTCTTCCGCGGGACATTTTAGTGGAAAAAATAGACGGTCCCATATTTTTTCCACTTTGCCAGAGCTACACCATTGGCGGTGGTGGAGCTCCGACGCGCACGGGCGGGAGGGCTTTTCCCGTGCAGCCCAAGCGCCCGTGTCGCCCAAAAGGGGTCGACGGGACATTTTGGGACTAAACCAACTCTTCTGTCGCCCCTCCCCACGAGACCATCCACAAACGACAACCCGAGGGGCAATCAAATGGGATGTTGCCGCATGTCTTTCGGTTATCCAGAAAATACATGCTCACCTGCTTGAGCCTTTAGTGTACACGGGCACGTTTTGGTTGGCAAAAACTCTTTTTGATTCAGTTGCCAAGATCTCCAACGCCACCACTGGCTCGGAAACGAGGTCGTGGAAGAAATATATTCCTGTCCTGTTCCGGCACTCGGCAGCATCAAATCACTAAAACAACGTCCTCACCGACATCCAACCCTCTCTTGGCTCCACTGTCAGGATCTCCAACGCCACCACTGGCTCGGAAACGAGGTCGTGGAAGAAATATATTCCTGTCCTGTTCCGGCACTCGGCAGCGTCAAATCACCCACCAACATCCTTGCCGTCAACCCAACATTGCCAACCAAACCATTTCCCAGTACAAAAAAGGCTCCAACCGTCTTCCGAGGGACACTGAGGGGAAAAAATAGACGGTTTTGCTATTTTTTCCCCTTCGCCGGAGCTCCGCCGCCGGCGACGGTGGCGACCGCCGCAGGCGGTGGTGGTGGAGCAACGGCGCACGGGGGGTTAGAGTTTCCATGCATTCTCGCTAAACCGACTTGGTATGTGACCCAACCTACCGCAGCGTGCACCCGTGGTCGCCCGTACAGCGTCCGCGGGCCATTTTGGGTTTCAGCATACCCTCCCCCCCTATAGAGCCTTAAGTGAGAAACCCCCACTGGCACCAGGAAACATCAAATGTTTGAGCAGACATAATGGCCTTTTTGAAGCTAGGGTTATCCGTTGGCCACCATTTTTTGCAGGCTTGCTTGGCTGGTGCCAAGGTATGCCCAAACCAAATTTCATAATTTTCCGACATCCCGATTATTTATTTTTATTTTTTACATTTTTTAATGTAAAAAAAATCAGAAAATTCAGAAAAAAATTATTTTAATCTGAAATTTTGCAACAAGCATGGAATTGTATAGTTGCAGCTCCCCTCAAAATTTCAGCTCAATCAGAGATCGTTAAGGCGACAAACGATGACGAAACCGAAACAGCCAGTCGTGGTCGCCCATGGTCGCCCGCGGTCGACCACGGACGTCCGTGGTCGCCCATGACGTCGACCAACGACGCCCATGGTCGACCGAGGACGTCCAAAGTGTCCAGGGACGTCGCCCATGGACGTCCATGGTCGACCAACGTCGCCCACGTCGACGAACGACGCCCCATGGTCGACCGCGGTCGTCCAAAATGGCCCGCCGACGACGCCCGTGGACGTACGTGGTCGACCATGGTCGACCATCACGTCGACGAACGACGCCCATGGTCGACCGAGGACGTCCAAAGTGTCCAGGGACGTCGCCCATGGACGTCCATGGTCGACCGACGTCGCCCACGTCGACGAACGACGCCCATGGTCGACCGCGGTCGTCCAAAATGGCCCGCGACGACGCCCACGGACGTACGTGGTCGACCATGGTCGACCATCACGTCGACGAACGACGCCCATGGTCGACCGAGGACGTCCAAAGTGTCCAGGGACGTCGCCCATGGACGTCCATGGTCGACCGACGTCGCCCACGTCGACGAACGACGCCCATGGTCGACCGCGGTCGTCCAAAATGGCCCGCGACGACGCCCACGGACGTACGTGGTCGACCATGGTCGACCATCACGTCGACGAACGACGCCCATGGTCGACCGAGGACGTCCAAAGTGTCCAGGGACGTCGCCCATGGACGTCCATGGTCGACCGACGTCGCCCACGTCGACGAACGACGCCCATGGTCGACCGCGG
>CAWUCU010000215.1:0-2500 GCA_963920655.1 Geranium rotundifolium | reverse complement strand
CGGGCGGGAGGGCTTTTCCCGTGCAGCCCAAGCGCCCGTGTCGCCCAAAAGGGGTCGACGGGACATTTTGGGACTAAACCAACTCTTCTGTCGCCCCTCCCCACGAGACCATCCACAAACGACAACCCGAGGGGCAATCAAATGGGATGTTGCCGCATGTCTTTCGGTTATCCAGAAAATACATGCTCACCTGCTTGAGCCTTTAGTGTACACGGGCACGTTTTGGTTGGCAAAAACTCTTTTTGATTCAGTTGCCAAGATCTCCAACGCCACCACTGGCTCGGAAACGAGGTCGTGGAAGAAATATATTCCTGTCCTGTTCCGGCACTCGGCAGCATCAAATCACTAAAACAACGTCCTCACCGACATCCAACCCTCTCTTGGCTCCACTGTCAGGATCTCCAACGCCACCACTGGCTCGGAAACGAGGTCGTGGAAGAAATATATTCCTGTCCTGTTCCGGCACTCGGCAGCGTCAAATCACCCACCAACATCCTTGCCGTCAACCCAACATTGCCAACCAAACCATTTCCCAGTACAAAAAAGGCTCCAACCGTCTTCCGAGGGACACTGAGGGGAAAAAATAGACGGTTTTGCTATTTTTTCCCCTTCGCCGGAGCTCCGCCGCCGGCGACGGTGGCGACCGCCGCAGGCGGTGGTGGTGGAGCAACGGCGCACGGGGGGGTTAGAGTTTCCATGCATTCTCGCTAAACCGACTTGGTATGTGACCCAACCTACCGCAGCGTGCACCCGTGGTCGCCCGTACAGCGTCCGCGGGCCATTTTGGGTTTCAGCATACCCTCCCCCCCTATAGAGCCTTAAGTGAGAAACCCCCACTGGCACCAGGAAACATCAAATGTTTGAGCAGACATAATGGCCTTTTTTGAAGCTAGGGTTATCCGTTGGCCACCATTTTTTGCAGGCTTGCTTGGCTGGTGCCAAGGTATGCCCAAACCAAATTTCATAATTTTCCGACATCCCGATTATTTATTTTTATTTTTTACATTTTTTAATGTAAAAAAAATCAGAAAATTCAGAAAAAAATTATTTTAATCTGAAATTTTGCAACAAGCATGGAATTGTATAGTTGCAGCTCCCCTCAAAATTTCAGCTCAATCAGAGATCGTTAAGGCGACAAACGATGACGAAACCGAAACAGCCAGTCGTGGTCGCCCATGGTCGCCCGCGGTCGACCACGGACGTCCGTGGTCGCCCATGACGTCGACCAACGACGCCCATGGTCGACCGAGGACGTCCAAAGTGTCCAGGGACGTCGCCCATGGACGTCCATGGTCGACCAACGTCGCCCACGTCGACGAACGACGCCCATGGTCGACCGCGGTCGTCCAAAATGGCCCGCGACGACGCCCGTGGACGTACGTGGTCGACCATGGTCGACCATCACGTCGACGAACGACGCCCATGGTCGACCGAGGACGTCCAAAGTGTCCAGGGACGTCGCCCATGGACGTCCATGGTCGACCGACGTCGCCCACGTCGACGAACGACGCCCATGGTCGACCGCGGTCGTCCAAAATGGCCCGCGACGACGCCCACGGACGTACGTGGTCGACCATGGTCGACCATCACGTCGACGAACGACGCCCATGGTCGACCGAGGACGTCCAAAGTGTCCAGGGACGTCGCCCATGGACGTCCATGGTCGACCGACGTCGCCCACGTCGACGAACGACGCCCATGGTCGACCGCGGTCGTCCAAAATGGCCCGCGACGACGCCCACGGACGTACGTGGTCGACCATGGTCGACCATCACGTCGACGAACGACGCCCATGGTCGACCGAGGACGTCCAAAGTGTCCAGGGACGTCGCCCATGGACGTCCATGGTCGACCGACGTCGCCCACGTCGACGAACGACGCCCATGGTCGACCGCGGTCGTCCAAAATGGCCCGCGACGACGTCCGTGGTCGCCCATGGTCGACCATCACGTCGACGAACGACGCCCATGGTCGACCGAGGACGTCCAAAGTGTCCAGGGACGTCGCCCATGGACGTCCATGGTCGACCAACGTCGCCCACGTCGACGAACGACGCCCATGGTCGACCGCGGTCGTCCAAAATGGCCCGCGACGACGCCCACGGACGTACGTGGTCGACCATGGTCGACCATCACGTCGACGAACGACGCCCATGGTCGACCGAGGACGTCCAAAGTGTCCAGGGACGTCGCCCATGGACGTCCATGGTCGACCGACGTCGCCCACGTCGACGAACGACGCCCATGGTCGACCGCGGTCGTCCAAAATGGCCCGCGACGACGCCCGTGGACGTACGTGGTCGACCATGGTCGACCATCACGTCGACGAACGACGCCCATGGTCGACCGAGGACGTCCAAAGTGTCCAGGGACGTCGCCCATGGACGTCCATGGTCGACCGACGTCGCCCACGTCGACGAACGACGCCCATGGTCGACCGCGGTCGTCCAAAATGGCCCGCGACGACGCCCACGGACGTACGTGGTCGACCATGGTCGACC
>CAWUCU010000214.1:0-16102 GCA_963920655.1 Geranium rotundifolium | reverse complement strand
CTAATTCAAACCCTAAACTCCTCAGCCGCAACTACACTCTCCGCCGCCGCTTCGGCCAGGCGACTCCGACCGGCGACTCCGCGACCCCGACCGGCGACTCCGCGACCACGACCGGCGACTCCGCGACATCCCCGCGACCATGACCGGTGATCCTTGCGGCCTCCGTCGCGACCTCCCCTATCGAGAACCTTCGTCGGCGACCTCCTCTGTCGAGAACCTCCGTCGGCGACCAGTCTCGAAGCTCGGCGCAAGCGAGGCCGGAATCAGGCGGTGGAGACTGAGTGCGGCGGCGTCCACGGTGCGGAATCGGCCAGATTGAGCTCGATTCGGCCAGATCCGGAAGCGCTCGAGTTTGTCGGAGCTGAGCTCACACCGTCTCGTCACTGGCGCCGGCGGCGTGGAAGGGCCGAACCGCTGCAACCTGGGTTGACATTAAGGATTTCTAGCACGAAGAGGAGGGCTCGAGCTTCTGCTCGACCAGATCTGATTTGGGGGACGGTGATGTTGAAGGCGGATTGGAGCAGCAGAGAGGTCGAACGGCGAGGACTTGCGCTTATCCAGGCGACTTCTCGTCGTGCAGGGGTGATCCGACGCTCGCCGGCGCTCACTCTCGCCGGTGGCCCAAGAGGCGTACGAGCAGTGAAGAAGATGAAGAGGCCATGGCTTCTTTTGAAAATTAGTTTGACAATTGAGGGCATATATGTCTTTTCAATTAAAACTTTAGTTTTTATAATAATTAATAATCAATAATAACATTGAGTTGAAAAGTCAATTTTGCCCTCAAGTTATAAATTAAATTGTTTGATCAATTAGGGGTAAAATAGTCATTTCATAATCATATCAATTGAACCAATCAGACCGGTTTAACAGACCAAAACCATTGAGGGCATTTTAGACTTTTTGACAGACCAAATCAGTTAGATTTAACAGACGTTGGGCTAACTGTCGCTTATTTAATTTTTGGGTATCCTAAATGAAAATTTGAAAGTTGGGGTATTAAATTTGAAACGTGACATAGTTGGGTGCAGTCAACTGTCATTACCCCAATTTCAATTGGTTGAGATTAAATTCTATGTGTTTAATTACTTGCATCAAATAAATATTGAGCTTATAGTAATAGATATTCGGACATATGTAAAGATTCATACAAACACTCATATGTTTATTACCCAATATGATCTCTGCTGATTCGCATAAAATTATTGATGACTTTTCTTGCCATATGTGAGCTATTATTATATTTTTGAATTCAATATTCAACGAGAAGGAATATACTTATAATCAATCCCCTGTTCTTTTCTTGAGTTAGGACAGAGAAGTCTAATGACTTATAGTAAAATAGAGAGTGTTATAGAAAAATGTTGTTTATACGTAAACAAGGTTAATAGAAAAATATGGTTGATATGGAGATCCCTTTCAGGTGCTAGTTACCGATAATTTTCATGTTTATCTTCTTTACTAAGAAATCAACGGCTTTGTTTGAATTGTAGGAGATGGAGAATGTGTCTATCTTTGACCTATCTCTTACCGCTTTTTTTAAGTCTATTCAAACTTAATACAATATTAATGTGCCATGCATTTCAAATAAACAATTTATGTCTCATTGTTTTTGTAATTGCAATCTCTTTTACCATCCGTATTTTATACATTTATAAAATCTAGATTTCCGAAGAAATTTACCAAAATTTGACCATATATATTATATGATTAGGAGTATTTGACTCTTCATTTTGCTAACATAAATAGGGAACATAGTTTATCTGTACAATAAAACTGAAAATTTCTCATACTTACTATTTGTTTACACAACAATTGACGTACTGAAATTGTTTCCCACTTCAATGTGTAAGATTATGCGTTCGGTTGATTTGTTAAGAAATACAAAAGATGAGTAAGGTATATATCAGTTAGATAGAAGAGTGCTATTTGACTCCAAGGGGCTAGATCTAGGGTTATAAACTAGTTGAATGAGTAAATTATTTTTTGGTTAATTACAATGTATCCGTAATATAGTTATCGGATTTATACTTTACTAAAACTATTATAAAAAGTTTAATTTGAGATCACTTAATTGCGTTTTTTACACTTTACTCTAACACTGTTAGAATTTGGACGAAAACATGATTTTTTTATTCAAAAAAAACAAAAATACCCCTAAGATGATTTGGAATCAATTCAGCTTGCTTTGGCTTGGACAAGTAATAAACCAGAATTGGGATATGGTTTGTGCAATTGGACTTGTCCGACCAGCACTTCGACGTCCTTTGGGGATGTGACTATCGTCTGGGCGCCGGAGAACTGCCAAGAAACGCTTGCCTCGGTCTCCCCTTTGCTGAATTGCCTGCAAGCCACATTATCCAACCACCACGCCTACCCATCAATCAGAATTGGCATGCCTCAACGACAACTCCCTCCTCCAAGCTTGTTGCGAGCCTTCCAGATTTGGCATGATACAATGAAATAAGACATGATACGAAGACGCCGGAGAATAAGCTGCCTCCAAGAGTCGACCGCCGGAGAAGGGGACTTCACTTACTGAGTTTGGGTCGCTGGACAGTGGCCTCTTCATTGGAGAAACGCGAGCATCGGATCTCAACGCAAATGTAGATGAGGTCAAATAAGTCGCCCAAACTAGATCTCAATTCTGGTTTATTACCGGTTGGAGCCAAACCAGACTGGATTGATTTGAAATCATCTTAGGGTGATTTGGCGCATCCCAATTTATTTACCTGAATCTAATTAGTACAAAATTATATATCCAAGCTCAATTATAACTCGAAAATACATGGTTCAAACTCAATTGGTTTAATTTCTATATAACATTCAATAAAAGTTAGAAATAATATTAATTATATTAAATAACACATATAATTAATTTAATATTAAACAAACTGGTTAATAAATCTTGAAATGTTGGGTTCAAGATCGACTAGTTTATTAAATAGTGCAACCTTCAACTCGAATTTAGCTCATGCTCATAAAATAAATTCAAACCGTGCATTTAAAAAAAATCAAGATTGATCGACTGATTAAGAGCTCAACTCTTTTACAAAAGAAGCATGATACATGAACATTATAACAACTTTTAGACCCTAAAATAATCACGCTTTAAGATTATTTGTTCTCGAATGTATTATATTTGTGTAAATATATACATTGGATAGACAGATATTTACTATAGTTTTTTCAAGAGCATAAATAAGAAAAGCGTAATTACTATAAAATTCAAGCAAATATGAGATAAGTTTGTTGAAGTAGAGGCTCATGCATACACGAGCGTGAAAGGAAAATAAGTCTCACGCGTACATGAAACATGAGAGGGAAAATTTGTGTAAATCCCACATGAAAAAGAAGTGAAATAAATTGGGTATATATATACAAAGGAAAGATTAAACTCAACTAATACACTTGAGCTTTTAGCTGTGGAGCCGACATGATATGTACAACCCAGTTATACAAAGTTTGATTTTTATTACGTATAATCAAATTTTCCCAAATACCCATAATAGAAAATGAGGGGTTTTTATGTCTGGATTTTAGTTCGTTTTCTCGCAGACGAGTTCGATGGAGGTGCGACAGAGATCCTGAGTGGTCTCAGATCAGAGGATGGCCCAAATCGCCTTAGCCTCACCAATAGGACCAACCTACCACCAAGGGTCAAGCACAACCCTGGATCCAACCGGGTCTCCAAGCTCAACCTCGTCGGCTTCGCACTCTCCTGCAAGATATGACCGGCTCTAAAAGAAAGACTCAATTTTGGTTATAAACAATGATTCTCAAATGTTCATATTCGGTCATGATTTAGCTATCTATGTTGATGGGATTATGAAATTGGCTTATGCACTCACTGAAATAAGTGAATTACATTTACAAATGGATTCTATTAAGAAATTGGGTAAAAATCAAAATCAAAGATTACGAAAATCAAAATGAAAGAAATCAAAAAGAGTAGGCAAAAAATGTTAAGAATGATATTTATTTGAGAATTTGATAAACAATCAAAGATATTTTGGATATTTAATGTTTTAATAAAAAATTTCATCTAAAATTTAATGTTATCAAAGTAAAATGTTAAAAAAAAATAGTTCGTTAAGTTTTATTTTCTCAAATATGTATAATAAATCGTAAAAGTAGTCCAATTAAATATATTAAGTTGTGATTAACCTTTAAAAATATAAAGGTGAGATGAGACGTGTTGGATTTGGTTTTACTGAGCAGGTTTAAACTTGTAGAGAGTCAGACACATCACATGTGCGCAAGTGCAATTATGTAAATCAATCTCCGTCGTGGATCTTGTCCAAACAGATTAACAATTTAAATTAATTCCTCAAGTCTTCCAAAGTGTATCCATCATCTGTTTTATATATTTCCTCTTAAATATTTTTTAAGCCATATTCATGTTGTCTTGCAAGAAATCACGACCCCCGATAATAATATATTATTAATTCCTTGAAATTAGGAGTTTATTAGACATGATGAATGAATGAATGAATGTTCTTGGAAGCTCACTTCACTCACGAATGAATCTTTCTGTGTGTGTACTTTCAATATTAAATTCAATCTTGGTATCATTTGACATTTTGGGTTCACTTCAAGATTGAATTCATTAATATGGTTTAATTAATGAAGAAGATGTCATAAACAAACAATTATTTTCGGGAAAAGTGACTGGATCAAATCCCACCAAAACCAATCCATAGAAGAAGCTACGTTTAAACTTATTATACATAAGTTTCTTGTCGCTCAAGTTATTGCACCTAATTTAATTATTACGCATACAGATAAAACGGAATCGTTATTTGAGGACAGGAAAAGCGAAGCTTTTGTTTGCCTTTTTAAAAACATAACATTAGAGAAAATCGAGTCAAAACAAGGGAGGGTATTATGGTAATTTTGACAGATGAATCCATAGACTAGTAAGCTAAAGCCGGCGAGGTGCCTCCGGCTCCGAAAATAAGAGGAAAAGAGAGGGGCATTTTAGTCAGTATAATAAGTTGACTGTTGCAGTTTTGTTGATTTATATCACCATCTGATCTGACCTGTGCATTCCCAGAACAACAGAGACAATTGAGAGGGAGCCACAGAAAGCAGAATCCAAGTTGAGGCTCCACGTAGCTTCAATATTTGAATTTCCATTACTCGTAGTCGAATGGCCGATCCATCTGGTGGTGGGTCCAGCTTTTGGACTCAGGCCAATGCTCTCCTCCGGAAGAACCTAACATTCCAGGTTCAGAATCTCTCTCTTTTTCGTATTGTCTTCGAGGAGTAATTCATATTCTGGGCGATTCCTTTGTTTCTTGCTTCTTCATTAAGGTTTCGATTTACCTTTTCTTTTAGCTAAAGGTGGTGCTGAGAATATATAAACACAAGGTGTGTATAGAGAGTTGGAACAAACTTAACTAACGACGAATACGATCACCTTTTAGTTTTGGAATTGTTGTTTTAAGGCATGCTTTGATTTAGATGAACTTATAAATGATAAGTATTTTTTTATTTAAAAAATTAAGTTCCCCCCCTTTTGTTACCGCTTCCCTCCTAAATTAAGTGTTTCCATTTAGTTAACGAGCTCTAATTGTTGAATTAGTAATATTTGCAAATAGTAAGGGGACAATTATTTTGGAATGGGTTCTAAGTTTTAGAGCTATTTCCCAGTTGGGTTTTGGCAAGGAATTTAATAACTTTTTTACTGTTGTTTATTCGCATCGCACGAGTGACTATTTAGAACAAAGTAATGAAGTTTGGATGTGGTGCTGTTTTTGCAGAAAAGGAATATAAGGACGAATATACGTCTGATTTCCTTTCCCTTTATTGTGTGTTTGCTGCTGGTTTTGATCCAAGCTCTTGTGAACAATGAACTGGATAAGCCCAAAAATAAGTGTGGCTGCGTGTGTATTGATACTAATGGAGATGGTCAATGTGAAGAGGTGTGTGGAATTCAGTATTCGACATTGGATCAAGTGAACACTTGCCCCATTCCCAGTCCTCCAGAATGGCCTCCTCTTTTACAGATACCAGCTCCTGAATTTCGAGCAGTTAGAACTACTTTTACAGACTTGCCAGATGAATCGTGCAGAGCAACCGGCTCGTGTCCTGCAACAATACTTGTCACCGGGAATAATCAATCTCTTGGACAAAGTAACCCTCTACAATCTATCTCTTTTATTATTGCCTAATTATTAAGATTCTTGAATTTCATTGTTTTCGACTTTCTTTATAGCTTTGGTCGGGAGTATGTTTGTGAGTTCTTTCACGTTTAATACCTCTGACGTAGTGGATGGTTTGGCAAATAATCTCCTGGTGAGTTGTCTTCACCAAGTCCCTTCTCTCAATTTTCTTCAAGGTTCATATAAACAACCACTGTTCACTATTTCATCTTGCAAATTGCAAAAGATAAAAATTGTTGTATCATTAATATGTTTTTTTGGGGGGAATGTTACAGGGCTCAGAATCAAAGCCTCAACTTACCAATTTTCTTGACCCTGCATTTTTTTCGGATCTTCCCGTGTATAATGTTCAAGGTCAATGTGGACCAAATTCCACTCTGTCAATTCCTATTCAGCAAGCCTCTCTTCAATTTCAGCAAGGTATAAGTTCATTTCCCTCTAATATTTATCGTTGCTTATAAACATCTGTTTCCCCATTTTTGTATGCTACACATGTATTATTGATTCAACATGATAGTGACACAACAATAATGATCTTGAGGATATAATATATGACAAACATCTAGGTAAATAAAATCATGTGTATGTATCGTTGTATAAGGAAGAATGTATAGCATGATCTGCACTTTGCTATCATAATCCTTCAGAACTGAAGAGCTAGGCTTACTCATGATCTGCTCCATTCGTTCTATCTTGAATCTAGAAATCAGATGTGCTCAAGGTCTAAATTTGTGGCGCAATAGATCTTCAGAGGTAAACGATGAGCTATATAAGGGCTACCGGAATGGAAATTCAGAGAGGAAAATAAACGAGATAGTGGCAGGTTAGCCTCGATAAGTTTTTTTCTTCTTCCTTTTTATACGTCAATTTCTAAACAATGTACTTATAGTTTGATTTCCCGCAGCCTATGATTTCTTAAACTCGAATGGAAATATCTTCAACGTGAGCATATGGTACAATTCAACCTATAAGAATGACACTGGCAATATGCCCATCGGATTGTTGCGAGTTCCCCGTTCAGTGAATCTGGTATGCGTCTCAAATTTTCTCCTGCGTTTTTCTGTTATCATACAACTATTTAGCACGACTTTCACTAGGTTTTAATAAGTACTGTCGATTTTATTTTTTCAATATTTATATGGAGTATTGATTCTCTGCATTATTTAAGATACTTTTCACCCTCTCCATCTTGGATATTACCTACCATCTTTTGTTTTTACTAATTTACTTTAACATTTGTTTGTTCCTTAAATCTTCAATATCTGGACTAACATATTTGGTGCATCACAGGCATCAAATGCTTACCTTCAGTTTTTGCGGGGGCCTGGCACAGAAATGCAATTTGAGTTCGTGAAAGAAATGCCTAAACCACAAACTCAACTCAGGCTTGATTTTTCTTCTCTTCTTGGTCCTGTATTCTTTACATGGATCATTCTACAACTCTTCCCTGTGAGTACGCAAACTATTATTAATTTGCACGACTTATTTCTAATTAAGGCCAGCTTACCAAAATGAGAGAATTCCGGCTCTACCAAACGGGGGTAAATATTTTGATCTCATCGAACCTTAGCTTCTTGGTTATTGAAAACAAAATTATCTCACCTTTTTGGCAGTATCACTAGGTGGATCCTGATGTTCTTTTCATTGACTCCTAAATCAGTTTTCTAGTCATGAATATTTTATTTGCTTCTTGCAATCTATTTGTGTTTTATACAAGCTGTCTTTTGGTTTAGGTCGTGTTAACCTCGCTGGTTTACGAGAAACAGCAGAAACTGAGGATCATGATGAAAATGCACGGGCTTGGTGATGGACCTTACTGGACCATTTCCTACGCTTATTTTCTTCTCATATCCGCAATCTACATGCTATGTTTTGTGATATTTGGATCCGTCATAGGTAAGAACAAATTTATTGAAGGGTTTGTTTTTCTGATCATTACTGAATTTGCTAATTCTAGGGTGGGTGTCTTTCAGGATTGAAGTTTTTCACGCTGAACGACTACAGCATTCAATTTGTGTTTTACTTCATCTATATCAACCTGCAAATTGCACTGGCCTTCCTCCTAGCTGCCTTGTTCACTAATGTTAAAACAGCTGCAGGTTTGATGTTAGCTGCTTGCTTTAGTTGCATTGTGTTGTTTCATTTTACCACTTGATTACAGTAACATGGTTGGACTTTGCTTGTTACAGTTGTAGGATACATATTCGTCTTTGGGACTGGGCTCTTGGGAGGCTTCCTTTTCCAGTTCTTTATTCAGGATAAATCTTTCCCAAGTAAATGGAAGAAATAGAGATATTGGAAATTATTGATGCTTTGGTTTTAATTGTAATTTGCGTGTGTATTCAACTCTATATACTTGCAATGTTTTAATAATTTTGAGGCGTTTTATGCTATTATTGTAGAGGGCTGGCTTATCATACTGGAGATATATCCTGGCTTTTCTATGTACCGTGGATTGTACGAATTTTCACAATACGCCTTCAGTGGAAATTATCTGGGGACTGATGGGATGCGGTGGGGAGATTTAAGTGACAGTGAAAATGGGATGTGGGAGGTGTGGATCATCATGGTTGTGGAGTGGTTTGTGGTGCTGCTTGTTGCTTACTATATAGACCAAGTCGTGTCATCGGGAAGAAGTTTGCTCTTTTTCTTGCCAAACTTGCAGAAGAAGCCAATTCAATCTTTTCGAAGGCCCAGTCTGCGAAGGCAAGGATCTAAAGTTTTTGTCCAGATGGATAAGCCAGATGTTATACAAGAGGTAACTTTCAAGTGCTTTTACCTATATTGGAGGATGTCTTATGTGCTACTGATACCAACTATTTTTCACATTCATTATTTTCCCTAGAGAGAGAAGGTTGACCAGTTGCTGCTTGAAACAAACAACGACCATGCCATCATCTGCGACAACCTCATGAAAGTGTATCCAGGAAAGGACGGGAATCCAGAGAAATTTGCGGTCAAGGGATTGTCCCTTGCCCTGCCTCGAGGGGAGTGCTTTGGCATGCTCGGTCCAAATGGTGCTGGCAAGACCTCTTTCATTAATATGGTCCGTATACTTTTATTTACTATATATAAACATTTAATTTCATCAAGGTAAGAGCTATAAAAGAAAACTTCTCTCAGCTCATCTGGGCGTGCATATAATTTAGCTTATGTTGACAGATGATTGGGCTGACGAAGCCAACAACAGGTGCAGCGTACGTTGATGGTCTAGACATCCAAACTCAGATGAATGGAATATACACCAACATGGGTGTATGCCCTCAGCACGAGTAAGCTATTATTACACTCATCTTGCATCACAAGAATTATTTTTTGGTTTGTAGAAGCTCCAATAATAACCTCAATTTGTTTGGATATTGTAGCCTACTCTGGGAAACACTAACAGGGAGGGAGCACCTATTATTCTATGGCCGGCTTAAGAACCTCAAGGGCTCTCCCTTAACACAAGTAAGTTGACTTGAAATTGTCTCATTTGCATCTACAAGCAATTTTCACATGCTCTACTACCCTTGCCACATTCCCATTCTCAAGAAATAAAATGTAGATTTTGAGCGGTGTACTTTGGAATGTATTTCACGAGAAGAGTAAAATGATTGTGAACTTTTCATGTGTAACCTGAATTTATATGTTTATGCTTCCACACGTGTTTGCTGGTGTAGGCAGTGGAAGAATCTCTTAAGAGTGTCAACCTATTCCATGGAGGAGTTGCCGATAAACAGTCTGGGAAATACAGTGGTGGGATGAAGAGGCGGCTGAGTGTTGCTATCTCGCTGATCGGGGATCCCAAAGTATGCCGTTTGTTTCATCAAGTCCTTATTTGTTTGTAAGACATATCTTATCATTAAAACCTCGTGGAAATTATGTTAAGGTTGTGTACATGGACGAGCCTAGTACTGGACTGGACCCTGCTTCAAGATACAATTTGTGGAATGTTGTGAAGCGTGCAAAGCAAGGCCGGGCCATTATTCTTACCAGTATGTTGGGAAAAAGCAGTTTGGTTGCATAGTGGTGTATATCCATCCTCATACTGATAAAGGTTGTTAATACTTTCAGCGCATTCAATGGAAGAGGCAGAGGTGTTATGTGATCGACTGGGAATATTCGTGGACGGGTCCTTGCAGTGCATAGGAAATGCAAACGAGGTAGGTTTCACTTCAAATTACTTGATACGCTGCAACGGAAATACTGATGTTAACTTATATATATACATATGACAGCTCAAGGGAAGATATGGAGGGTCTTATGTATTCACAATGACAACGTCTTCGAATCACGAAGAAGAGGTGGAGCAGTTGGTGCGCAGCCTCTCCCCAAGCGCTAACAAGATATACCACATATCCGGAACCCAGAAGTTTGAGGTGCCCAAGAATGAGGTGAAAATATCACAGGTGTTTCAAGCCGTTGAAAGGGCAAAGAACAGCTTCACAGTCTTCGCATGGGGTCTGGCTGACACTACTTTGGAGGATGTCTTCATCAAGGTTGCTCGTGGCGCTCAAGCATTCAACGTTCTCTCCTGATTTCATTGAATTGCTAACTTACACATCTCAATTTTCTTGTATTGTATGAAAAATATTATGAAGCTCTTGTAGAAAAAGTCATATATATATATTCATATTCATAGGTACACATTTGTAATCTTGGCGAGTATGCAATAAAACACGGTGATGTAATATATTTCTTATTCACCCAAATTAAAATTACAGAGAATGTTATGTTATGCTATACGTATAAAGATTGTGATTGTGTCTGAAATCGACATAAGGGACATCGATTGTTGTTGTTGAGCCATCTTGTAATGCAGGTTTCATGGTAGACGTGGGAGCAGGGCATGCGGGCCGCCTCCGATCCCACCTCAATGTCATCCATACATATCACATACAGATGTTGATCTTGAGCTTGAGGTTGCACAGTTGTTGTGGTGAGTATGTGTTGCAGTTGGACACTTAGCATTATAACCAGAGGTATGGTCTTGCGGTTCTTGTTATGGGTGTGGCTCGAGATTGAACGAATCGAGTCAGTGATCTTGTGAATCATGTTGGGCTGAGCCTCAAGAGGAACTCTGGAGTGGGAGAGCATGAGGGAGACGAGGGCCCAGCAAGTGGAGGGTTGGGTCAGCTGGTGAAGTGCCTCTCTGTGCAGATTGTACGACACTTGCCTCTCTATTTGTGCGTATATTTCCATGTGCACTTCTTGATGCGCCCAGCCACTGTCCTCTGGTTCGAAATCATCAGGCTCGTACGCATGGCACTCTGCTCTCAATCTCAAGCCCATCTCTGATCCCATCAACCAACTATGATGGTAGTGTTGCTTTTGCTTTTGCTGTTGGTGGTGGAGAATTTGGAGTTTAAATAGGGTGTAAATTGGCAGGTGATGGTTGATAAGGAGAGTATATTGTTTGGCTTGTAAGCCAAGCAAGTTGCTTTTTGTTGATTATAAACCTATTTGGATTTGTGGAAGGTATTTCTTTCCTTACTAATTCTTAGGTTGGTGGTGTGTGTGATGAGTTACCTAACTTTTTCACCAATTTTGAAAAAATATTTCTTTTTTCAGGATAAGGGTTTCATCAACCAACTAGCATTCACCATAAGGGGTTAGGGAATATAAGGAACACTTTGGCTGCCCCTACATTAATATTATTTTTTTTAAGAAAAAAGAGATGATATAATTCGAGTTAGAGTGTCCGGTACATCAACACCAGTAGACTGGAGACCAAATATTTAGAATCTGAAACCATAGAAGCAGCCAAGGAAGAAAATAGATGTTAGCATACTCCATAACTCGCTGGAGTCCTGCTTCTCTGTAGCCCATTCCATACCTCCGAGCTCCAATAAGAAGGCCTTGAGAATCACGACGAGCCGCCAAATCGCTCCAATCCTTGCCCCAAAGCCGCATCAACCCAGTTAGGAGGAGGAGGAGGAAGCAACCTGATTTCCACACCATCGAATTCCTCCAACTCCAGATTGCCCACCAGAGCGTGGCCAGTTCTCCATTTTCGCAGGTCGAAGCAAGGACCTCTTCAAGCGACTCGACCATTGGATTAACATTAAAACAATTTCCCCATACTTGAGCTAGGAATGAACACCTCCAAAGAACATGCATGGTTGTCGAGAAGGAATTGTCCCATTAAGGGTTCTCCAGAAGTAGTGGTGGCTCTGGAAGTGATGTTTAGGTTAGGAAAGAGTTACTGGTAGTGTGTATTTAGGGTTAAAATGGAGGGGTAATGTTGTAATTCCATAAGTTTTAAAAACTTTTTTAATCATTTCATTTTTGCACTTACAAAGACCGTTCTGCCCTCAACACATTAGTTAAAATTCATTATTCGATTACGGGCAAAAGGATAATTTTATAATATCACATAAAATTATAAGATTGAAAATTATATACTTAAGAGTATTTTAGACTTTTTACAAATCACATCAGTTAAATCCAACAAAATTGGACTTAAGCGTTAACTTTTCAAACTTGAGGGACTGAGAAAACAAATTTCAAACTTGAATAACTGATCCTGAAATGAAATTTCGACAGGTGTATAGATCTGTAATTATCCCTAAAATAAAATAATAACTCTATAAACAATATGTTTAACTCGAACTGTTAGTTTATCAAATTGCACATTTTGAATATGAACACAAATTATCTTGGACATTCAATCATGGATGTGTCAATGGTCCAAAACTAGAAGTTAAGTGTAATTGCTCTCTTTATTGAATGTGACTCGTCTCGTAACAAGAGGAATTCACAGAATCAAACTGCCATATTTCATGATAGATCTGCTATTCTTTCACAACCTAGTCCATTAATAGATTGTTTGTCAACATGCATTACGCTGGACACAATGCATCACTGTGAATGGAATGTGCTTGGTCTTATCTTATATGTTGAAAGGAAGACCTTGTGGACGATTAGGGCTGTTGAAAAAAAGTGTTAAGGAGTTATTCTCTATTGAAATGAGTTATTTTAGAGATGGTCTCGATAGTCTATAACAAAATTACATATAGATGACGAAAATAGCTATTAAGAAAATTTATTTGGTTTTTACATCCTAGAATTGTCAGCTAAGCTTCTTATATCGTTGTTGGTATATCATCTGTTGTTCTATATAGAATCTTATGCTTGATGCATCATATCAGGATCCTGTATTTGAGATCAGTACTCTTCTTATGTGTTGTTTGTAGATTGTATGTTGTCACTATAGTTTGTGTTGTTTGTAGATTGTATGTTGTCACTATAGTTTGAAAGATACATTCATCCACACAAGCAAGACTCATTGACGCTCTCAAGATTTCTTCACTCAATTTGCTAATATTGCGTGAGAAGAAGAAGCAAAAGTGATGAAGAAGAAGAGGAGAGAGGGACGGCAAAGAGGGGGAGAGTGAATCGGTTAGAGGGGATGAAATTATGGGAAAAAAAAAACTGAAAATTTATTTTTAACTTTAGATTTTCAAAATAATTTTCTTAATTAAATCATTATTAATATAATTAATATTAGTAATGGGCTTAAAGCCCACTTAGCTAAACTTTAATATTTTTTACCTATACCGATTTAATTTCTTTAAACCGATTTCTGGTTTGAACTAATTCGCTCCGATTTAATAAAACTGAAAGGCGAATTATACCCGATCCTCATACTTCTCATATATTGACTTGTACAAGTCCCTTTTGCTATACCTTGCTTAAAGTGTGTGACCCTCTAGGCTCACGACCCGTTAGCAGACTGGCAAAATTATTATTTTTCCTTTTCCATCATAAGTGACCTCTAGCAAGACATTATGATTACCCAACGTCCATGATTATCGATTATTCGATTTAATCTCTTATCGTCCATGTCACTATCCTTTTATCGCCCGATATCCAGATTGATCATAAGGCATGGAACCGTCATCCTTATTTAATCAATCACTGTTTCTCGATATCTAAGATGACTGAAAACTGATACTAAGTATCTTCCGCATGACCATGCAATTTCTTTCAGTCATATTCATCAAGTGGCCTAAACATATATCAGTCCCATACTAGAGTATGATGGATAAATCTCTTAGTCGTCCTTCGAGTTCACTCATGTGACTTATAACTAAGCTAATCCGAGCCCTTATGACTACCCTTTTACAGGTAACTTTAGACTAGGTCAAACTTAGATATTGGCTACATATTGATCACAAACACTCCTTGGTCTAAGGATACAATGATAAACTACGATATGTGAGTATGCTCATGACAACATCTATGCTACGTACTCACTATTGGGTCGTTCAACATCATAACCCTGATGATATATATGATCTAACTCTGGCACTACCTTGCCATGATCAGTAGAGCGTGATCATAAAGAGTTAGGCTCATACTGATCGCTTCTTAATGAAGCTTAACTGATCAGAGTCCCATTAAATGTAATTTCTTCTGACCTACAGTTCTACTATTAGTGATGACACATATAATGATATAGATCAAATTAAATTTAATATATTAATACAACACTTTAGTAATATAATGTCGTTTTATTTATTCGAAAAATGATAAATCATTACATACAGATGAACTTATTACACTGAACTAGGGCACAACTCTAAAAATAAATTGATTGTCAATGCACTCCTGATTGTCAATGCAAAGTTGATTTTGATTGTAAGAATATACATAAAAAGTGTATTGAGATGCACATTCACTCTTTGAATGGTTACTGTCAGTGCACTCCTGATGGTGCATAACGACTATACGGACCATTATGGCGAATAATTGATATGATATGGCTTAAATTTGTGATACACAACTGATTGCACTACAACAACTTTTGAATGTATGAACAAATACACGTGTTTATTAACTTATCATGTACTAGGTTCTAGCTCCGCGTGATGTGCGATGTTAGTTGTAAAATGTTATTAAATAATTAAAATTGTTTAATATGCTCAAATTTAGTTTTTAAGTGAAATAGTGTAAATTATATATAAAAAATTGTAAAAAATGGTAACCAATAAATTAAAATAAATAAATATCAGTAATGTTTGAACAACTTAAATAAATCATTCAATAAAGCTCGCGGATTTCAAGATATCGAGAAATAAAAAAGTAGCAGATGATAAACACATTTGTATAAAAGTAATTAATACACATGTCAATATCGTATCGTCTTTGATGCAATTTATAATAGATTTTGGTTCCTTGAACTCAATTGATTATCTCTTTTACCCAATAATATGGAGAAATCAGTTTAAAAAAACAAATCATGCAAGGATTCAAAAATTTCAGTATCTTATATATTAATCATAACATACATTGTAAACATGACCAAAACCTCGTTACTCAAATTTGTTTTGAGGTGAAAAGTTGTTTGTACCAACCAATATGAATTCAAAATTGAACATTACCAAATCATTCATATACTTGCCATCACTGCCGATCTCTGTTTTGTTGCTGAATCTGTCTGAAGTAGTCAACTTCAATAGTATTTATTTTTCAATCCATTATTTGTCTCCTGAAAATCAACACGACGAATCAGAATATTACATAATCAAATGTACCAAAAAGTCATTGAAATCTAATGAACAGAACATAGATCGCTTTATTTAGTTAATGAATCGTATCTTAAATAGAAACATGTGATTAACATGTATTCAAATTAGTTTAGGAAAATAATTGTAATCCAACGTAAGCCTAACTAATATTAAATTTGTTTGTTACCATCATTTAGTTTATTATTTTTCGTAACTGCAATCTAGCCAAATCCTAATTAAATAACAACTAACCCGACATCAAGCCGGACAGCTGAAGCTACAAATGGTGGAACATACTCCTCATCATAATCTCAGCCACTCTTAATTAAAGTAAGTTTGGCTAATATGTATTAGGATACTCCGATAAATAATTGAAATAAAAAATCATAATTTTTAATTGAGATTTAATGGTATTAGTATACTATAATAAACTATTTAAAGAGT
>CAWUCU010000213.1:25000-27500 GCA_963920655.1 Geranium rotundifolium | reverse complement strand
ACGTCCATGGGCGACGTCCCTGGACACTTTGGACGTCCCTCGGTCGACCATGGGCGTCGTTCGTCGACGTGATGGTCGACCATGGTCGACCACGTACGTCCGTGGGCGTCGTCGCGGGCCATTTTGGACGACCGCGGTCGACCATGGGCGTCGTTCGTCGACGTGGGCGACGTCGGTCGACCATGGACGTCCATGGGCGACGTCCCCTGGACACTTTGGACGTCCTCGGTCGACCATGGGCGTCGTTCGTCGACGTGATGGTCGACCATGGTCGACCACGTACGTCCACGGGCGTCGTCGCGGGCCATTTTGGACGACCGCGGTCGACCATGGGCGTCGTTCGTCGACGTGGGCGACGTCGGTCGACCATGGGACGTCCATGGGCGACGTCCCTGGACACTTTGGACGTCCTCGGTCGACCATGGGCGTCGTTCGTCGACGTGATGGTCGACCATGGTCGACCACGTACGTCCGTGGGCGTCGTCGCGGGCCATTTTGGACGACCGCGGTCGACCATGGGCGTCGTTCGTCGACGTGGGCGACGTTGGTCGACCATGGACGTCCATGGGCGACGTCCCTGGACACTTTGGACGTCCTCGGTCGACCATGGGCGTCGTTCGTCGACGTGATGGTCGACCATGGGCGACCACGGACGTCGTCGCGGGCCATTTTGGACGACCGCGGTCGACCATGGGCGTCGTTCGTCGACGTGGGCGACGTCGGTCGACCATGGACGTCCATGGGCGACGTCCCTGGACACTTTGGACGTCCTCGGTCGACCATGGGCGTCGTTCGTCGACGTGATGGTCGACCATGGTCGACCACGTACGTCCGTGGGCGTCGTCGCGGGCCATTTTGGACGACCGCGGTCGACCATGGGCGTCGTTCGTCGACGTGGGCGACGTCGGTCGACCATGGACGTCCATGGGCGACGTCCCTGGACACTTTGGACGTCCTCGGTCGACCATGGGCGTCGTTCGTCGACGTGATGGTCGACCATGGTCGACCACGTACGTCCGTGGGCGTCGTCGCGGGCCATTTTGGACGACCGCGGTCGACCATGGGCGTCGTTCGTCGACGTGGGCGACGTCGGTCGACCATGGACATCCATGGGCGACGTCCCTGGACACTTTGGACGTCCTCGGTCGACCATGGGCGTCGTTCGTCGACGTGATGGTCGACCATGGTCGACCACGTACGTCCACGGGCGTCGTCGCGGGCCATTTTGGACGACCGCGGTCGACCATGGGCGTCGTTCGTCGACGTGGGCGACGTTGGTCGACCATGGACGTCCATGGGCGACGTCCCTGGACACTTTGGACGTCCTCGGTCGACCATGGGCGTCGTTGGTCGACGTCATGGGCGACCACGGACGTCCGTGGTCGACCGCGGGCGACCATGGGCGACCACGACTGGCTGTTTCGGTTTCGTCATCGTTTGTCGCCTTAACGATCTCTGATTGAGCTGAAATTTTGAGGGGAGCTGCAACTATACAATTCCATGCTTGTTGCAAAATTTCAGATTAAAATAATTTTTTTCTGAATTTTCTGATTTTTTTTACATTAAAAAATGTAAAAAATAAAAATAAATAATCGGGATGTCGGAAAATTATGAAATTTGGTTTGGGCATACCTTGGCACCAGCCAAGCAAGCCTGCAAAAAATGGTGGCCAACGGATAACCCTAGCTTCAAAAAAGGCCATTATGTCTGCTCAAACATTTGATGTTTCTTGGTGCCAGTGGGGGGTTTCTCACTTAAGGCTCTATAGGGGGGGAGGGTATGCTGAAACCCAAAATGGCCCGCGGACGCTGTACGGGCGACCACGGGTGCACGCTGCGGTAGGTTGGGTCACATACCAAGTCGGGTTTAGCGAGAATGCATGGAAACTCTAACCCCCCCGTGCGCCGTTGCTCCACCACCACCGCCTGCGGCGGTCGCCACCGTCGCCGGCGGCGGAGCTCCGGCGAAGGGGAAAAAATAGCAAAACCGTCTATTTTTTCCCCTCAGTGTCCCTCGGAAGACGGTTGGAGCCTTTTTTGTACTGGGAAATGGTTTGGTTGGCAATGTTGGGTTGACGGCAAGGATGTGGTGGGTGATTTGACGCTGCCGAGTGCCGGAACAGGACAGGAATATATTTCTTCCACGACCTCGTTTCCGAGCCAGTGGTGGCGTTGGAGATCCTGACAGTGGAGCCAAGAGAGGGTTGGATGTCGGTGAGGACGTTGTTTTAGTGATTTGATGCTGCCGAGTGGCCGGAACAGGACAGGAATATATTTCTTCCACGACCTCGTTTCCCGAGCCAGTGGTGGCGTTGGAGATCTTGGCAACTGAATCAAAAAGAGTTTTTGCCAACCAAAACGTGCCCGTGTACACTAAAGGCTCAAGCAGGTGAGCATGTATTTTCTGGATAACCGAAAGACATGCGGCAACATCCCATTTGATTGCCCCTCGGTTGTCGTTTGTGGATGGTCTCGTGGGGAGGGGCGACAGAAGAGTTGGT
>CAWUCU010000213.1:12500-15000 GCA_963920655.1 Geranium rotundifolium | reverse complement strand
CATGGGCGTCGTTCGTCGACGTGATGGTCGACCATGGGCGACCACGGACGTCGTCGCGGGCCATTTTGGACGACCGCGGTCGACCATGGGCGTCGTTCGTCGACGTGGGCGACGTCGGTCGACCATGGACGTCCATGGGCGACGTCCCTGGACACTTTGGACGTCCTCGGTCGACCATGGGCGTCGTTCGTCGACGTGATGGTCGACCATGGTCGACCACGTACGTCCGTGGGCGTCGTCGCGGGCCATTTTGGACGACCGCGGTCGACCATGGGCGTCGTTCGTCGACGTGGGCGACGTCGGTCGACCATGGACGTCCATGGGCGACGTCCCTGGACACTTTGGACGTCCTCGGTCGACCATGGGCGTCGTTCGTCGACGTGATGGTCGACCATGGTCGACCACGTACGTCCGTGGGCGTCGTCGCGGGCCATTTTGGACGACCGCGGTCGACCATGGGCGTCGTTCGTCGACGTGGGCGACGTCGGTCGACCATGGACGTCCATGGGCGACGTCCCTGGACACTTTGGACGTCCTCGGTCGACCATGGGCGTCGTTCGTCGACGTGATGGTCGACCATGGTCGACCACGTACGTCCACGGGCGTCGTCGCGGGCCATTTTGGACGACCGCGGTCGACCATGGGCGTCGTTCGTCGACGTGGGCGACGTTGGTCGACCATGGACGTCCATGGGCGACGTCCCTGGACACTTTGGACGTCCTCGGTCGACCATGGGCGTCGTTGGTCGACGTCATGGGCGACCACGGACGTCCGTGGTCGACCGCGGGCGACCATGGGCGACCACGACTGGCTGTTTCGGTTTCGTCATCGTTTGTCGCCTTAACGATCTCTGATTGAGCTGAAATTTTGAGGGGAGCTGCAACTATACAATTCCATGCTTGTTGCAAAATTTCAGATTAAAATAATTTTTTTCTGAATTTTCTGATTTTTTTTACATTAAAAAATGTAAAAAATAAAAATAAATAATCGGGATGTCGGAAAATTATGAAATTTGGTTTGGGCATACCTTGGCACCAGCCAAGCAAGCCTGCAAAAAATGGTGGCCAACGGATAACCCTAGCTTCAAAAAAGGCCATTATGTCTGCTCAAACATTTGATGTTTCCTGGTGCCAGTGGGGGTTTCTCACTTAAGGCTCTATAGGGGGGGAGGGTATGCTGAAACCCAAAATGGCCCGCGGACGCTGTACGGGCGACCACGGGTGCACGCTGCGGTAGGTTGGGTCACATACCAAGTCGGTTTAGCGAGAATGCATGGAAACTCTAACCCCCCCGTGCGCCGTTGCTCCACCACCACCGCCTGCGGCGGTCGCCACCGTCGCCGGCGGCGGAGCTCCGGCGAAGGGGAAAAAATAGCAAAACCGTCTATTTTTTCCCCTCAGTGTCCCTCGGAAGACGGTTGGAGCCTTTTTTGTACTGGGAAATGGTTTGGTTGGCAATGTTGGGTTGACGGCAAGGATGTTGGTGGGTGATTTGACGCTGCCGAGTGCCGGAACAGGACAGGAATATATTTCTTCCACGACCTCGTTTCCGAGCCAGTGGTGGCGTTGGAGATCCTGACAGTGGAGCCAAGAGAGGGTTGGATGTCGGTGAGGACGTTGTTTTAGTGATTTGATGCTGCCGAGTGCCGGAACAGGACAGGAATATATTTCTTCCACGACCTCGTTTCCGAGCCAGTGGTGGCGTTGGAGATCTTGGCAACTGAATCAAAAAGAGTTTTTGCCAACCAAAACGTGCCCGTGTACACTAAAGGCTCAAGCAGGTGAGCATGTATTTTCTGGATAACCGAAAGACATGCGGCAACATCCCATTTGATTGCCCCTCGGGTTGTCGTTTGTGGATGGTCTCGTGGGGAGGGGCGACAGAAGAGTTGGTTTAGTCCCAAAATGTCCCGTCGACCCCTTTTGGGCGACACGGGCGCTTGGGCTGCACGGGAAAAGCCCTCCCGCCCGTGCGCGTCGGAGCTCCACCACCGCCAATGGTGTAGCTCTGGCAAAGTGGAAAAAATATGGGACCGTCTATTTTTTCCACTAAAATGTCCCGCGGAAGACGGTTCGAGCCTTTCTTGTACTGGGCCAATGGTTTGGTTGGCAATGTTGGGTTGACGGCGAGGATGTTGGTGGGTGATTTGACGCTGCCGAGTGCCGGAACAGGACAGGAATATATTTCTTCCACGACCTCGTTTCCGAGCCAGTGGCGGCGTTGGAGATCTTGACAATGGAGCCAAGAGAGGGTTGGATGTCGGTGAGGACGTTGTTTTAGTGATTTGATGCTGTCGAGTGCCGGAACAGGACAGGAATATATTTCTTCCACGACCTCGTTTCCGAGCCAGTGGTGGCGTTGGAGATCTTGGCAACTGAATCAAAAAGAGTTTTTGCCAACCAAAACGTGCCCGTGTACACTAAAGGCTCAAGCAGGTGTGCATGTGATTGGGTATTGATGATGGCAAGTCGTTGAGTCTCAACAGACAGAGTCGGCGCTC
>CAWUCU010000213.1:0-2500 GCA_963920655.1 Geranium rotundifolium | reverse complement strand
TTGAGGGGAGCTGCAACTATACAATTCCATGCTTGTTGCAAAATTTCAGATTAAAATAATTTTTTTCTGAATTTTCTGATTTTTTTTACATTAAAAAATGTAAAAAATAAAAATAAATAATCGGGATGTCGGAAAATTATGAAATTTGGTTTGGGCATACCTTGGCACCAGCCAAGCAAGCCTGCAAAAAATGGTGGCCAACGGATAACCCTAGCTTCAAAAAAGGCCATTATGTCTGCTCAAACATTTGATGTTTCCTGGTGCCAGTGGGGGTTTCTCACTTAAGGCTCTATAGGGGGGGAGGGTATGCTGAAACCCAAAATGGCCCGCGGACGCTGTACGGGCGACCACGGGTGCACGCTGCGGTAGGTTGGGTCACATACCAAGTCGGTTTAGCGAGAATGCATGGAAACTCTAACCCCCCCGTGCGCCGTTGCTCCACCACCACCGCCTGCGGCGGTCGCCACCGTCGCCGGCGGCGGAGCTCCGGCGAAGGGGAAAAAATAGCAAAACCGTCTATTTTTTCCCCTCAGTGTCCCTCGGAAGACGGTTGGAGCCTTTTTTGTACTGGGAAATGGTTTGGTTGGCAATGTTGGGTTGACGGCAAGGATGTTGGTGGGTGATTTGACGCTGCCGAGTGCCGGAACAGGACAGGAATATATTTCTTCCACGACCTCGTTTCCGAGCCAGTGGTGGCGTTGGAGATCCTGACAGTGGAGCCAAGAGAGGGTTGGATGTCGGTGAGGACGTTGTTTTAGTGATTTGATGCTGCCGAGTGCCGGAACAGGACAGGAATATATTTCTTCCACGACCTCGTTTCCGAGCCAGTGGTGGCGTTGGAGATCTTGGCAACTGAATCAAAAAGAGTTTTTGCCAACCAAAACGTGCCCGTGTACACTAAAGGCTCAAGCAGGTGAGCATGTATTTTCTGGATAACCGAAAGACATGCGGCAACATCCCATTTGATTGCCCCTCGGGTTGTCGTTTGTGGATGGTCTCGTGGGGAGGGGCGACAGAAGAGTTGGTTTAGTCCCAAAATGTCCCGTCGACCCCTTTTGGGCGACACGGGCGCTTGGGCTGCACGGGAAAAGCCCTCCCGCCCGTGCGCGTCGGAGCTCCACCACCGCCAATGGTGTAGCTCTGGCAAAGTGGAAAAAATATGGGACCGTCTATTTTTTCCACTAAAATGTCCCGCGGAAGACGGTTCGAGCCTTTCTTGTACTGGGCAATGGTTTGGTTGGCAATGTTGGGTTGACGGCGAGGATGTTGGTGGGTGATTTGACGCTGCCGAGTGCCGGAACAGGACAGGAATATATTTCTTCCACGACCTCGTTTCCGAGCCAGTGGCGGCGTTGGAGATCTTGACAATGGAGCCAAGAGAGGGTTGGATGTCGGTGAGGACGTTGTTTTAGTGATTTGATGCTGTCGAGTGCCGGAACAGGACAGGAATATATTTCTTCCACGACCTCGTTTCCGAGCCAGTGGTGGCGTTGGAGATCTTGGCAACTGAATCAAAAAGAGTTTTTGCCAACCAAAACGTGCCCGTGTACACTAAAGGCTCAAGCAGGTGTGCATGTGATTGGGTATTGATGATGGCAAGTCGTTGAGTCTCAACAGACAGAGTCGGCGCTCGGCTGAACGAGTGCCTTTGATGGAATCCAAAGGTCGTGGTAGTAAGAAGTACTTGTTAGTAGTTTGTGCTGGAGATATGGTGTCGGTTCAGGTAGGTTAGGGAGTATTGCACCCCCGCAGCCCGCAATCCAAATGCGCACACTCTCACTAGCACGGCAAACGCAGTACACCGAACCCGTGGCGTGGACCCGTCGGAGGCAATGTAAGGCAGAGGATAGTTGAGTCTCAACGGGCAGAGTCGGCGCTCGGCTGAACGAGTGCCTTTGATGGAATCCAGAGGTCGTGTTAGTAGGAAGTCGAGTTAGTAGTTTGTGCAGGAGCCACGGTGTCGGTTCAGGTAGGTTAGGGAGTATTGCACCCCCGCAGCCCGCAATCCAAACGCGCCACCCACTCTAGCACGGCAAAACCATGACGCCGAAACCGTGAACTCGGGACCCGTCGGAGGCAATGTAAGGCCCAAGTGGCATACCGCCTTTGTCTTTTTGCCTAAATACCACGAACAATCACATGCGGCAAACATCACAGTCGTCTTCACTTGTGAAGCTCGGCGCCGATGGTTGGTTCTCTCGTGCCCAGCGGGGTTGGCGGCGGGTTCAATCGACGTTTCTGCATGCTTGTACGGCCTTGTTGCCTGTACAGTCGTGGTTCGTTGTGCGATCTCGCCGCCCTCGTACGGGAAGGCACATGAGTGGTAGGCTGGTTGTGAGGGTTGGCAGGCTACACGCTCGCGCGTCTAACTGTCGCCCCGCTCCTTTTCAGGGTTGGCTCCGAAGTTGATTTCTCCGTGGGCGAATGTTGGGTTCCTGTGTTAAGTGCCCATCAAAGAGGGTATCGAAGTCCCTAGTTGCCTTGAATCCAATGTGCGCAC
>CAWUCU010000212.1:30000-32500 GCA_963920655.1 Geranium rotundifolium | reverse complement strand
ATTCCTGTCCTGTTCCGGCACTCGGCAGCATCAAATCACTAAAACAACGTCCTCACCGACATCCAACCCTCTCTTGGCTCCATTGTCAAGATCTCCAACGCCACCACTGGCTCGGAAACGAGGTCGTGGAAGAAATATATTCCTGTCCTGTTCCGGCACTCGGCAGCGTCAAATCACCCACCAACATCCTCGCCGTCAACCCAACATTGCCAACCAAACCATTGCCCAGTACAAAAAAGGCTCGAACCGTCTTCCGCGGGACATTTTAGTGGAAAAAATAGACGGTCCCATATTTTTTCCACTTTGCCAGAGCTACACCATTGGCGGTGGTGGAGCTCCGACGCGCACGGGCGGGAGGGCTTTTCCCGTGCAGCCCAAGCGCCCATGTCGCCCAAAATGGGTCGACGGGACATTTTGGGACTCAACCAACTCTTCTGTCGCCCCTCCCCACGAGACCATCCACAAACGACAACCCGAAGGGCAATCAAATGGGATGTTGCCGCATGTCTTTCGGTTATCCAGAAAATACATGCTCACCTGCTTGAGCCTTTAGTGTACACGGGCACGTTTTGGTTGGCAAAAACTCTTTTTGATTCAGTTGCCAAGATCTCCAACGCCACCACTGGCTCGGAAACGAGGTCGTGGAAGAAATATATTCCTGTCCTGTTCCGGCACTCGGCAGCATCAAATCACTAAAACAACGTCCTCACCGACATCCAACCCTCTCTTGGCTCCACTGTCAAGATCTCCAACGCCACCACTGGCTCGGAAACGAGGTCGTGGAAGAAATATATTCCTGTCCTGTTCCGGCACTCGGCAGCGTCAAATCACCCACCAACATCCTTGCCGTCAACCCAACATTGCCAACCAAACCATTTCCCAGTACAAAAAAGGCTCCAACCGTCTTCCGAGGGACACTGAGGGGAAAAAATAGACGGTTTTGCTATTTTTTCCCCTTCGCCGGAGCTCCGCCGCCGGCGACGGTGGCGACCGCCGCAGGCGGTGGTGGTGGAGCAACGGCGCACGGGGGGGTTAGAGTTTCCATGCATTCTCGCTAAACCGACTTGGTATGTGACCCAACCTACCGCAGCGTGCACCCGTGGTCGCCCGTACAGCGTCCGCGGGCCATTTTGGGTTTCAGCATACCCTCCCCCCCTATAGAGCCTTAAGTGAGAAACCCCCACTGGCACCAGGAAACATCAAATGTTTGAGCAGACATAATGGCCTTTTTTGAAGCTAGGGTTATCCGTTGGCCACGATTTTTTGCAGGCTTGCTTGGCTGGTGCCAAGGTATGCCCAAACCAAATTTCATAATTTTCCGACATCCCGATTATTTATTTTTATTTTTTACATTTTTTAATGTAAAAAAAATCAGAAAATTCAGAAAAAAATTATTTTAATCTGAAAATTTGCAACAAGCATGGAATTGTATAGTTGCAGCTCCCCTCAAAATTTCAGCTCAATCGGAGATCGTTAAGGCGACAAACGATGACGAAACCGAAACAGCCAGTCGTGGTCGCCCATGGTCGCCCGCGGTCGCCCACGGACGTCCGTGGTCGCCCATGGTCGCCCATGACGTCGACCAACGACGCCCATGGTCGACCGAGGACGTCCAAAGTGTCCAGGGACGTCGCCCATGGACGTCCATGGTCGACCGACGTCGCCCACGTCGACGAACGACGCCCATGGTCGACCGCGGTCGTCCAAAATGGCCCGCAACGACGCCCGTGGACGTACGTGGTCGACCATCACGTCGACGAACGACGCCCATGGTCGACCGAGGACGTCCAAAGTGTCCAGGGACGTCGCCCATGGACGTCCATGGTCGACCAACGTCGCCCAAGTTGACGAACGACGCCCATGGTCGACCGCGGTCGTCCAAAATGGCCCGCGACGACGCCCGTGGACGTACGTGGTCGACCATGGTCGACCATCACGTCGACGAGCGACGCCCATGGTCGACCGAGCACGTCCAAAGTGTCCAGGGACGTCGCCCATGGACGTCCATGGTCGACCAACGTCGCCCACGTCGACGAACGACGCCCATGGTCGACCGCGGTCGTCCAAAATGGCCCGCGACGACGCCCGTGGACGTACGTGGTCGACCATGGTCGACCATCACGTCGACGAACGACGCCCATGGTCGACCGAGCACGTCCAAAGTGTCCAGGGACGTCGCCCATGGACGTCCATGGTCGACCAACGTCGCCCACGTCGACGAACGACGCCCATGGTCGACCGCGGTCGTCCAAAATGGCCCGCGACGACGCCCGTGGACGTACGTGGTCGACCGTGGTCGACCATCACGTCGACGAACGACGCCCATGGTCGACCGAGCACGTCCAAAGTGTCCAGGGACGTCGCCCATGGACGTCCATGGTCGACCAACGTCGCCCACGTCGACGAACGACGCCCATGGTCGACCGCGGTTGTCCAAAATGGCCCGCGACGACGCCCGTGGACGTACGTAGTCGACCGTGGTCGACCATCACGTCGACGA
>CAWUCU010000211.1:0-2500 GCA_963920655.1 Geranium rotundifolium | reverse complement strand
ACACTTTGGACGTGCTCGGTCGACCATGGGCGTCGTTCGTCGACGTGATGGTCGACCATGGTCGACCACGTACGTCCACGGGCGTCGTCGCGGGCCATTTTGGACGACCGCGGTCGACCATGGGCGTCGTTCGTCGACGTGGGCGACGTTGGTCGACCATGGACGTCCATGGGCGACGTCCCTGGACACTTTGGACGTGCTCGGTCGACCATGGGCGTCGCTCGTCGACGTGATGGTCGACCATGGTCGACCACGTACGTCCACGGGCGTCGTCGCGGGCCATTTTGGACGACCGCGGTCGACCATGGGCGTCGTTCGTCAACTTGGGCGACGTTGGTCGACCATGGACGTCCATGGGCGACGTCCCTGGACACTTTGGACGTCCTCGGTCGACCATGGGCGTCGTTCGTCGACGTGATGGTCGACCACGTACGTCCACGGGCGTCGTTGCGGGCCATTTTGGACGACCGCGGTCGACCATGGGCGTCGTTCGTCGACGTGGGCGACGTCGGTCGACCATGGACGTCCATGGGCGACGTCCCTGGACACTTTGGACGTCCTCGGTCGACCATGGGCGTCGTTGGTCGACGTCATGGGCGACCATGGGCGACCACGGACGTCCGTGGGCGACCGCGGGCGACCATGGGCGACCACGACTGGCTGTTTCGGTTTCGTCATCGTTTGTCGCCTTAACGATCTCCGATTGAGCTGAAATTTTGAGGGGAGCTGCAACTATACAATTCCATGCTTGTTGCAAATTTTCAGATTAAAATAATTTTTTTCTGAATTTTCTGATTTTTTTTACATTAAAAAATGTAAAAAATAAAAATAAATAATCGGGATGTCGGAAAATTATGAAATTTGGTTTGGGCATACCTTGGCACCAGCCAAGCAAGCCTGCAAAAAATCGTGGCCAACGGATAACCCTAGCTTCAAAAAAGGCCATTATGTCTGCTCAAACATTTGATGTTTCCTGGTGCCAGTGGGGGTTTCTCACTTAAGGCTCTATAGGGGGGGAGGGTATGCTGAAACCCAAAATGGCCCGCGGACGCTGTACGGGCGACCACGGGTGCACGCTGCGGTAGGTTGGGTCACATACCAAGTCGGTTTAGCGAGAATGCATGGAAACTCTAACCCCCCCGTGCGCCGTTGCTCCACCACCACCGCCTGCGGCGGTCGCCACCGTCGCCGGCGGCGGAGCTCCGGCGAAGGGGAAAAAATAGCAAAACCGTCTATTTTTTCCCCTCAGTGTCCCTCGGAAGACGGTTGGAGCCTTTTTTGTACTGGGAAATGGTTTGGTTGGCAATGTTGGGTTGACGGCAAGGATGTTGGTGGGTGATTTGACGCTGCCGAGTGCCGGAACAGGACAGGAATATATTTCTTCCACGACCTCGTTTCCGAGCCAGTGGTGGCGTTGGAGATCTTGACAGTGGAGCCAAGAGAGGGTTGGATGTCGGTGAGGACGTTGTTTTAGTGATTTGATGCTGCCGAGTGCCGGAACAGGACAGGAATATATTTCTTCCACGACCTCGTTTCCGAGCCAGTGGTGGCGTTGGAGATCTTGGCAACTGAATCAAAAAGAGTTTTTGCCAACCAAAACGTGCCCGTGTACACTAAAGGCTCAAGCAGGTGAGCATGTATTTTCTGGATAACCGAAAGACATGCGGCAACATCCCATTTGATTGCCCTTCGGGTTGTCGTTTGTGGATGGTCTCGTGGGGAGGGGCGACAGAAGAGTTGGTTGAGTCCCAAAATGTCCCGTCGACCCATTTTGGGCGACATGGGCGCTTGGGCTGCACGGGAAAAGCCCTCCCGCCCGTGCGCGTCGGAGCTCCACCACCGCCAATGGTGTAGCTCTGGCAAAGTGGAAAAAATATGGGACCGTCTATTTTTTCCACTAAAATGTCCCGCGGAAGACGGTTCGAGCCTTTTTTGTACTGGGCAATGGTTTGGTTGGCAATGTTGGGTTGACGGCGAGGATGTTGGTGGGTGATTTGACGCTGCCGAGTGCCGGAACAGGACAGGAATATATTTCTTCCACGACCTCGTTTCCGAGCCAGTGGTGGCGTTGGAGATCTTGACAATGGAGCCAAGAGAGGGTTGGATGTCGGTGAGGACGTTGTTTTAGTGATTTGATGCTGCCGAGTGCCGGAACAGGACAGGAATATATTTCTTCCACGACCTCGTTTCCGAGCCAGTGGTGGCGTTGGAGATCTTGGCAACTGAATCAAAAAGAGTTTTTGCCAACCAAAACGTGCCCGTGTACACTAAAGGCTCAAGCAGGTGTGCATGTGATTGGGTATTGATGATGGCAAGTCGTTGAGTCTCAACAGACAGAGTCGGCGCTCGGCTGAACGAGTGCCTTTGATGGAATCCAAAGGTCGTGGCAGTAAGAAGTACTTGTTAGTAGTTTGTGCTGGAGATATGGTGTCGGTTCAGGTAGGTTAGGGAGTATTGCACCCCCGCAGCCCGCAATCCAAATGCGCACACTCTCACTAGC
>CAWUCU010000210.1:0-29481 GCA_963920655.1 Geranium rotundifolium | reverse complement strand
GTTTCCAAAACTTGACGCCGCACAGATACTTTCTCATTCAACTTTATGTTCCTCTCTCCCACCTCAAATGCGATGGCTATGAAAATGAGTAGAGAGAATAAAAAACTTTTGACGAGTATCTCAAGTGTTTGTGATGGAATTTTTTTCATAGATGTGCCATGAAAAATTACTCGTAACTCGATTCTCTCAAAACAAGAAAATATTTTTCAAATGTTTTCTTCTATTTTCAAAAATGAATGAAGATGAAGACGTGAATGCCAATAACATTCGTTGCTCCCTTTTACTCTACAGTCTACACATTGAAGAGACAATATAGAGAATTATGTTGAAAAGTCAATAGATTCCCGGATAGAGAGTTTGAACAGACAGTTTTCTAAGAATAAAGGAAAAGCAGCAGTCGAATGAATCACATAAAATAGTAAAAAAGAAATTCTTTTTGTGTTGGTGGTCGAAGAAAGTTCTTTCCATTTGTGGAAATTCAATATATTTGGAATTGTTGTATATATATTTCAAGGTTCATTCAAGTGAAATGTGAAACGAAATACGATAACTTCTATTTCGAGAGGAAGAAAATGTTTTTCAATTCCTTCCAGACGACGTTCAGAAAGTTTTATGTTTGGTACACAATCTAGCTTTATTGGAAAATCGAATTTCACTCTTGCCTGTAAATAAAGTGAATGTGTACATGTTTCAATTAGACTTTCAATATTTGACATTTTCATGATTTCAATTGAAAATGTGTGTGACGCTGCTGTGGGTTTTGGAAATGAAAACACAACTCGGAAATATTTTGAATACTCAGAATATATTTGAATTGAAATTAAGTAATCCCACATGGAGCAGAAAACTTACTCTATTCGCTTTTAGTTGTCGCAGTTGATGGTTATTTTCCTTTCGCTTCAAGACACTTTTCACTTTCCCACAAACATCATAGAGAATGAACGTACTGAGAATGAAACGAAGCATGACGTCGGCATTTTCGTTCTAGTCTGCCTGTCTCGTCTAGAATCTCACTCTCATCCTGCTACAATGTTTTGTATTTGTTGTGTAAACTCATGTTAGTTGTATATATGATGAAGAAATCACGATTCCCTCATATTTTACATCCATTTGAGCATTTACCCTTTGACATGGTGTTGCCAATTCCGCCAGAAGATATTTTCTAATTACCATAAAGTCAAAGAGTAAATGTTACCACTCTCTCTATATAACAAACTTACCATCATCTCATAGTGCTGTGCTGTATTATAAACATTTTTCTGTATAAGGCCAGAGCGCTTGGAATTTTATCAATTTTCCTTATCTTAGTTATTAGATCTTTCAATATGGAGATTTCCAAGCATGAGAGAAAGCGACTTTTGTGGCAGCAGTTGTGAACGTTTCATAAGTAAAGGCACGAATGGAATGAGAATTTCGGAAAGAGTGAGAGAAAAAGGCCTTGAGAACATAACAACAATAATGTGAACTCTGAAGTGAAAATTAAGTGAAAGATGTGGAATATTCAAAATTTCCTTTGGATTTTCTCACATTGAATCGCAGTAAAAGCAAACTAGAGACAGCAGCAGGATATGAAAATAATTCGCATCGTCTCCTCTCAGTTCGTTGTTGTCGTCGTTGTTTTTTGGCTCTTGAAGTTTTGTTCTTTGTCCGTGTTCAGTATTCTTGCATGCTTTTGTCGTCTCAGTCGATGTCGGTTGGCTTTTCTTAAGATAAGGATTTATTTCCCTTTCAGTAGATTAGTGTAGCTAATTCCATAACAAATGTTTTATTCGCTTCCCAATTATTATGATAAGCATAAATTCATCGCATTGTTAAAAGCCGCAGCCTTGGCACAATTTGTGAATATCAAAATTTTACGACGCAAGATGAGAGAGATGAAGGTGGTCGGGCCGATTCGATCGATACTCATTTGTAATCAAAATGAGAGACTTGTTAGTAATCAAATTTGTTTGTTTGCCGAGTTCGTGAATTTTTGGTGACAAATTGCTGAATTATTCTACTACCATTATTTTCTATAATGAAACAAACCAATGGTCAAACTTGCTTGGATTGTAATAATAAAATACTTGATGATGAGAGAATAGTTTTCATGAGAAATGACATAAACAGGACGACCACCAGAGAGAATAAAATTGCAGATTAATGAGGCGTTAAAACAAACGTAATTTAGTTTATTTATCGAGAATATCCCCATGTGGCTGTTGTCATTTGTTGGAAAATCACATCGTCGTCTGTTGAGAAAATCCTCAAATTTTCAGATCATAAACTTAATGTTGGATGAGCTGTCGAGTTGTCGATTGTTAAAATGGCTACAGATGTGAAAATCAAAGGAAAGGGAGGAAGAAGGTCGATTGAAGAATGATGGACAGTCAATGTGACGCTTTGATAAGCAGACAAACATTGAAGAGGAAACTACTATTTCGTTTTTGACGTTTCATCGAACTCAGATAAGAGTTGTTGACACATCGTCATCGAATTTCCGTCTCTCACTTCTACTTCGACAAAAACAAATCACGAGACAAATTGATCGACATTAACATTGATTACAAATAACATTGCTTTCTATCACAATGATTCCGTTTTTTTGTTTCCTTAACTCTCGCTCGTGTTCTCAACGTTGATTCACTTGCGGCTGATGATGAAACGTCGCCATTTTGTTGACTCATTGAAGACATGACGATGTTAAACATTACAAAGAGTTGAAAGATTTTGAGTTATAATGTTGTTTTCCATCCATCTCATTATTATTATTATTTTCTTCATCATGTTGACTGTTGTTGACGTCATAAAATAAAAAAATTGAGCTAAAGTCGTGAAAAAAAAGTAAAAATCGCGATGTTGTTCACTCTTTTCTCGTTCCCTTGCTAACACAAAAACGACCTGGAGCGATACCGTTTGTGAAATTTGGTTTTTCCTTTCTTTTTCTGCCTAACAAGACTTCTCATTACGAGGTTTATTAAAATCACAGAAAAAGCACGAAGTTTTGGAATTTTTCTTTTCTCGGGTTGAGTTGCTTTTTCACTTTCTCGATGAGGTCTCTTTTAGCTTTCTGTTTAAAGAGCTAAAATTTTTCAGTTAAGACTTGCGGCTGTACATGAAATTTGTGATTTCTTTAACCACACGCTTTTTCGTTGACTGAATCAAACGTGGCATGGTTTTTACATCTATTATTCTACATTCACACTTCAATGATATTTAACTGGGGTTTTCAAATATTTTACAAAAGTTTCTTCTTATCGCGGTGACTTTTGTAATTTGACATTTACTAGAGATTTCTTCTTCTTATCAAATGAACATTCTCATCATCTTTCAAGCATTTTCAAGTCATGAAAATGAGAACTTTAGAAATTCCACAATTTCAATTCATTGACACTTCTCCTTTTTCTTCATGTATATATGGTAAGAGGGTACGTTGAGAAGTCAAAGTTCGACTTGACGTAGAGTATACGAAAGAAAATTTATTGGATCTAAAGATTATTTGGAATTCATCATTGAAAAAGGTTCACTCATTCTGTTTTTTGAAAAATTGTCTGGTGGTGGATGTGGTGGTAAGTTTGATTGCACCCAAATCACTCCGGCTTCAAATTGTGTGATTTCATTACATTCTGTCAAGCTTGTGAGAGAAAGCTCAAGAGAGAGTGAGTTGAGTGAAAGCAACAGAAAATCCTTACATATTTTAACTAAACCATGAGAATGAGGTTGTAGGGAGGCAGTTCAGTTCAGAAGTTGAAAAGGAACTAAAGAGAATGAGAAACTCCAGACCCTTTTTTTCTTTCTCTTTTACTCAACAATATTCATCAGTTGGAGCAGAAGAAGTGTGCTTAATCCATAACTATGAACGTTTGTGAACTTGTGTAAAACTTTAATTATTTTAAGGTTGAATAGGACAAAGCATTATAGTATGAGAATTCAAGAGAACTCGATTGAAGTTGTTGAAAAAGTTTCAAGAAACCTAAAAACCAACAAATCGTGCTTTGAGTTCAAATGTCGTTAAACTATGTAGATATTTATTTGACGATGACGACGATATTCTTCATTGCGAGCTCTCCAATCTTATGATGCGAAATGAGGAGAGAGTAGCAGTCAAGTTAGTGAGTTAACCATTTATTTCCATTTCATGAGAACATAGAATGAGTTTTACTTTTAACGATGCGACGACGATTGCTAAGTAGACGATGAAAAAGCAAAAGATAGTTGTGAGCGACAGAAGCAGTTATAATATATTTTAGTTTCTACGAACGAACAATTGTTGGTTAAAGACCGCAATTTTATAATTTTCATTTTCATTTATGAACGAGTCAGTTTTCATCGGTCGAACAACAAATTTTAGCTTGCAAAAAGATAAATGAGAAACTTTTAGAATCTCCAATCTCTCTCTCCGTTCGTTTAGTCTCGAAAATATAGTGATGATGCTTGAAATAATGTTGATTAAAATGGGAAAGTTCGCTATAACTTTTATCTTGACACTGACAGATTTTCTCCGAGCGCTTTTCCAATAATTTTCTACTAAATTTTCAAAATGTTTCATTCGACATTGAAAAAATGAATGAAAAAAAAGTTGATCAATGAACTTTTAGCCTTGTTTCGTGTTCTCCCCGCTGAAAAACTGATTTGACAAATTTCAAAGTTTCCCATAATCTCTACATTTTTTAATGGTGAATAAAACTGAGAGTTGACATTTCAACTTTAATATACAATGTAGATAGAATGGAATTTCAATCCTGAAATAAGCGTGAAAATATATGTATGACCCTATTAATTCACTAGCTCATATATCTTCATCATAGAATGTTGTATGAAACATTTGCGTAGACCAAAAATCTGTCACCCAAAACTTTTAGCTATAATTTCTTTGATCCTAATTGTATCCGATTATTTCTCGGTATCAAAACAAACAACGATAACATTTTCCTCGTATGATAAATATTTTTTATGCTGACTCTAGATTCGATGTGAGTCCGATCAAGATAAAAGCTTGATAATATTTATGTATAACATGTTTCAGATAGTTCATCAGACGCACAATGAAAATGGTCGCACAACAATGAGAGAGAGAGAGAAAAAAAGAAAAAGTTTTATAAGCTCAATTTATGATAATTCGAAGATGTTCTGGTCAATAAAGGAAATCTTTCTGGACATGTTTTTTCTCCATCTCAAAGCTCTTTATCCTCTTAAATGAATTTATTCCTTCGTATTTGCCTCTCTTAATACGCTCAAGGATCTGATTTTCTCTACAGTAAAGTTTTGTTCCGAAAATTTTCTTTATAATATATTGAAAACAATTTTCGGATTTTCTTTCTCTTATAGTCGATGACAGAATTTGAAAATCATTCTAATCGTTATGAAGCACGTATCGGAGTCTGAATCAGAGCACAGAGTGTGTGCCAAGTGTTCGAAATTGCTTTAATTGCTCAACAATTAATTAATTGAAAAGTTTGCGTGGCTGGATGAAAATCTAAATAAACGGATAAAAGTGTTTTCAATTTTCGAAAATTGAAAGGGACCAAAAGGAGGGAATCTGTGGCTTGTTTAATGGCATTTTTGTACGAAATTGATTTTTGGTTTCTCCCAATTTAACTTTTTTCCCTCGTTCTCCTCTCTTTCTCTCTGTAATTACGTAATGAAAAAGCAAGCTCCAATTAAACATTTTTCACGTTCTTGTGGTTTTAATTAATATGAAAAAGGAAAAATTAATCTATAAAATCTCAGTATGATAGAAGTCCAATATTAAAATCCATAATTCTAACTTCACAGCAACTGAACTTTGCAAAATTGAGCAGCAGCTAACAACAGTCTACGGTTTTATGAAATAATTTTCAATATCAATTAAACTTTTTCCATAGGTTTCAGGTAGAAAATTATAAATGAAAATGCAAAATGCTAAGCAACTGGCGGCAAATATATACAGCATAATATCCATGCTGAGAGCGGTGAGTAAATATGGAAAGCTTTTCACTGAGCTGAACATGAAAACATAAGCTAATGTTACGGTTAATCCTCCCATCTTTCCTTTTGCCTGTGAGAAAAAAGAAGATATGAAACCGTTGCGGAACATCATCGTGCTATGAAAAACGATGGAAACCATTTCAAATTTCACAATCATCACCTAGAAACTCGCCAAAAAACAAGAGCACGTTATACAATTTCTCACCTCTATAGGATAAAGCTCACTGATGAGCGTCCATGGTAATATCATGATACCAGTGTCGTGGTTTGAGGGTTCGATCTCGAATAAAGATCAACAATCTTGAAGTTTAGTTTCTTGAATGCTTTTGGCTGATTTTATTTCTAAAAATTCAATACGATAAATTATCATTTTTGTTATAAATTTCGCGGTTTTCATTAAACTTACAACAAGTATCTTCCCTACTTTTCCCACGATTAATGACGGTGCAATTGTTGAGGACCTTCAGTCTGGTCACTCTTACGATCTATCAAATGAAATGTGAATTGAAGAAATCGTATCGCGCATAACAAAAAATTTCTTACATTTGATTCCTTCTATCAAAATCGCTTAACAATATTTTTCAGGTCTTCGCGCTCCTTTCAATTAACTAAAATATAATTCATAATCTTAAGTCAGTTTTCAACAATAATTTCACTAATTTCTCACCTTATCTATTTGTTTCTCGTCTCAAATTTGATAATTAATTTTCTTCACGTGTGTTCACTTACAACGTGAGATGAAAAGAGACCGAGATAATAGATAAGGGCCCTGACATTGACTTTAGGTTCAATAATAATGACCTTAAAAACTGCGCGAAATAATTTTAAATGTTCGTTCGATGCTTCTTCGATAAAAATATTCATTTTAACTTTTTCATGATTTCTGGAACGTCGACAAATTCCCCCCCGTATTCGGACGAGTCTCGACGAATACAATCTTCAGGTGAGACGTCCAGAAAGTCCAAATCTTCCTCAAGTCGATTCTTCAGATCCTCTTTTTTCTTCGCGTATGCAAATGTCCTCAACTTGCACTTCTGAGTTTCAATCTTCCCCTCTCGTTTGATGATTTTCTTTCGGTGTAACAATTGAATGAGACTCGCAATTTGATCATCACGAGATTTCAACATTTCAATGAGATTCGATGAATCAAATTGGAGATCGTGGACACTCGAAGAAAAGTATGGGCCGCGTCGCTGACAAAGTTCCTCAACACGAGCTCGCTGTTCACTTACGCTCGATTGAAGCACCGTTAATTTCTCCTCCTGCTCGTTCACTCTTTCTTTTAGGATTTCATTTTCGCGCTGCATTTCAACTAAGTTCATTTTCAGTACGTCTGCTTGTATCTCAAGATCTGTGATTCTCTTCACACTCGCTTCTCGAAATTTCACACGTTCACTCAGTTCATCACATTCATCACCTTCGTTGTCTTGAGAATGTATCATTGTCACTTTCGTATGACACATGATTCTTCTCGACTTTCGCACATACAATGATGAATTCACTTTTTCGACGTCGCGATCATTCTTCAAATAATCTGGTCCCCATGCGACCCATCCAAACAGTGTCTTGGACGCGACTGGTTCATTTATTTTTCCAAAACGATTGTTCTCCTGCACCATAATACTAGCGCAATCCAAGCCCAGCAAAATAGTAGGACGAACATTTTCATAATCATGATATTCAACTCCACGCAGGTGAGGATACTTCTTCTTCATGTCCTCGGAGTCGAAAGATACACACTTTAGGTTGATGTCTTTGCACGTGTAGACATCATTCAATTCAAATTTCAAATCGCCTTTTACGCTCGCGATCACTATTCGTCCGTGATGACTCTTCTCTGATCGAGTGAAATTCTTGGTCCACATCACGTTGAGATTCGTACGCTGGAAATTCAACTTCAACTTTCGCCAGAAATCCTCGTCAATCATTGTCATGTCTGAGCAATGATCGAACATTGCATATGTCTCGACATAATTCACTCCATCTCCACAATACACTCGCACAGGTACAACAATATTCAATCGATCGTTGTTATTCCCCCCATCGCTCCGGTGAGAATAATTTGCTCCTTGAGTAATTGTCGCGCTTGGCTGATTGCTGGAAGTGTCTTCAATCTGCAGGATCGTTCCAGACTCTGTCGCACTCGTTGATCTTCGCGTCTCATCATGAAGAACTGTATGATGACTTCCTTTACACTCTGGCAATTCACAACGTCGAGGACAAGTTGAGAAGTCGTGTTGTGACTTTGAAAGGCATCTTACGCACACTTGATTATCTTTCGCGAAACGATAACGTTCGGCAGGTTGCAAAGATAAGAACTTCTGACACACTCTTAGTACGTGCCCTTCACCACAATTGTAACAGGACAAACCTCTCCTTACATATTCATGTGAAGTCGTTGGCCCGCTTGCATTTTGCACAACGTTCACTTGCCTAAACTTTGAACTTTGCGATCCCACTGTAGACTCTGATGATGGAGATGAGAAATCTTGATCGATTTCACACGCGAGTTGTGCAACAAATTCAGCAAATTCAATTAACGTGACATCCTTCTCGAATTCCTTCTTTTTCCTCGACCATTCGCGCAAATGTTGAGCACACAAAATTCTCTCAATTGTGGACAGCAAGAACTCATTTCGCAAATCTTGTTTTCGTCCCAACGATATTAGCGTCTGAACGTATGTGTCGACTTCAACAGAAAAGTTGATGAGATTTTCATCACCCACATCATTCATCTTCGCGAAACTCATCATTTTGTTTGATAGAGTTCTCATCAAAACTTCTTTCTTGCCGTAGATTTCTTTAAGCTTCTTCATGACCGCTTTTCCACTCTTTCCAAGACGAAGACTTGACTGCACTTTCATAGCCGCCTCACCAGCAAGTGCCTTTTTCAAACGACCCAAGTTTTCATAGTCGCTGTAGCCACCTTGCTTTGTTGTCTCTTTGAAGCTTCTCTCGAACGATGGCCAATCCAACACATCACCATTGAACACATCGAGTTGCGGGAGATCTTTTCTCGAAATTCGATACTTTTGATCTTTCTTTGGTGCAATGTCATCTTCACTATCATCATCACTATCATTTGAAAACTCCGACGACTCATCAGACGAACTGTCAACTTTCTTTTTGCTGTTCGAAGAATTTCGTGGTTTTTCAACATGTTTACGCGCTTTTTCTTTGACTTTTTTCCGTAACTTTGCAAGTTCAGCATCGCGAGAGGAATCCTTCTCAAGGAGTTTCTTCAAAACATCCTTAAGTTCTTTCACCGATGCATGCAACTCTTCATTTTCTTTTTCAAGGTTATCTACGTGACATGTTCGACATCGTTTGTTCGTCATGCATTCATCATGGCACCATTCCTCGCAGTCTTCACATTCAAACCCATTCTCGATAATGTTTGAATTGCACACCGCACAAGGATGAACTTGCGGTGGTGAACACTTTGAACATTCGCGCTTCTTGTTGCAACAATTTAAGTGAACTACGTTTTCACACAATACGCAGATCCTTTTATGTTTCTCATCGACCAATAACTGTTCACACGCGAAACAGTTTTTTGCTTTTATAATTCTTCTACACGCGCTGCAATACCATTTGGAATTCTCAGGTGGAGCTGTAGTTACGTTCTCACAACTCCTATGAAACCATTCCTTGCAATGATTGCAGCAAATTTCGTTTTCGCTCTCGGTTTCAGGAACACTCTTAACAGGTTTCCCACATGGTCGGCAGACAGATTTCTTCTTCTCTCCAGCCATGTCCAAACTTCAACAATGTCAACTTGAATTGTTAAATAAAATTTTGTCGTGGTTTGAGGGTTCGATCTCGAATAAAGATCAACAATCTTGAAGTTTAGTTTCTTGAATGCTTTTGGCTGATTTTATTTCTAAAAATTCAATACGATAAATTATCATTTTTGTTATAAATTTCGCGGTTTTCATTAAACTTACAACAAGTATCTTCCCTACTTTTCCCACGATTAATGACGGTGCAATTGTTGAGGACCTTCAGTCTGGTCACTCTTACGATCTATCAAATGAAATGTGAATTGAAGAAATCGTATCGCGCATAACAAAAAATTTCTTACATTTGATTCCTTCTATCAAAATCGCTTAACAATATTTTTCAGGTCTTCGCGCTCCTTTCAATTAACTAAAATATAATTCATAATCTTAAGTCAGTTTTCAACAATAATTTCACTAATTTCTCACCTTATCTATTTGTTTCTCGTCTCAAATTTGATAATTAATTTTCTTCACGTGTGTTCACTTACAACGTGAGATGAAAAGAGACCGAGATAATAGATAAGGGCCCTGACATTGACTTTAGGTTCAATAATAATGACCTTAAAAACTGCGCGAAATAATTTTAAATGTTCGTTCGATGCTTCTTCGATAAAAATATTCATTTTAACTTTTTCATGATTTCTGGAACGTCGACAACCAGCAGCAGCGAAAGTGTTGTAGAGCAGAACACTGACTAGGAGATAAATTTCATTATTTCCACTCACATTCTCATCGACGTCCATCGTCATCATCATCGTGGTTGAATAAGAAATATCGGAAGCATACGTTGGAAGTAAAGGATTCACATAGGAAATTAAAATAGAATCGTATTATTTTTCATAAATATAGGAATCATAGGAAAATAATAGGATTTGAAAATTTTGTAATTGTATGTGTACAAAAAGTTCGTGACACCTAGCGAGTAAACGGAAAAATAGTAAATTATGTTGAAAGCAAAAATCAAAAAAGTCAATTTTAAGCGACAACATACCATAATTATAAAATCTTTTGCATTTAAATTATCATCTAACAAATTATCTAAACTTGAAAAGTGAAACAAAGTTTTAATTTTTGATTTTTAAGGTTAAATTTGTGAAATGTACGATGAATATTATTTCAACGGTGAAGTTGAAGATCTAGCATATGAAGTTGATGGATTAAATTAGGAAAAATCTGATTTGAAATAATAAATTATACACAAAGTTTGTAGCGTTAAAAAATATTTCTCCATTAAAATCCGAAATCGTTTTACACTACACTCACACATACAAAATTATCAAATTCCTATGATTCCTCTTTTAAAGGAAACGTCTTTTCCTATCATCTTTTCCACTACTTCCAACGTATGATCGGAAGAGATTGTGGTTGTGTTGGCGGCAAGAAAAGTTTGATTTATTTCCGTCGTGGATCTCGACGCATGCAAAAAGTTTCGTTCCGATGAGAATCCCTCCGTTCTTCTTACTAATTCAGCCGCTATAAAAATAAATACCGCCATGCCTAATCCAGAGATATAAAGCAACGTTTTTCTATGAAGTTTTCTTGAAGCTCTGTGAAATGTACGGAAAAGAGAGTGGGAGTTAGTCATTTTTCGCTGCTCATTTGGTTTTATCTTTTTTCACTTCTTTTTCACAACTTTTCTGAGTTGCCCATCTTCTACCTTCAATGGCCTTCATTTTCATTCATTTCTTTTAATGATTCATACCCTGAAGCAATTACAGACATAATCAAGCGAAGCATTCCCAACAGCATCAGCGCCATATTTTCATTTACTTTTCTGCTAAAGTTTGTACTCAAATTGCGGAGAATATTAATTGTGTAGAATATGAGGATGTAGCATCCCGAGAATTGTTGAAACAGGAACACAAACAAAAGAATTATCAGCGGCTTGTAAACTTGAGGTTTACACAAAACTTTCAACAGATTCTGATTCTTCTTTTCATCCAGCTGCAATCTTCCATCTTTTGTTACTGTTGCATGTTCATTCACATTCTCATCACCGTATTCGGACGATGAAAAAACTTTCAGTTTCTCATTATCAATTAATTGATGGTAAAAGTAAGTCGATAACTGGAAAAAAATAAAAGTTTTCTTTTTAGAAAATGGAACGAACATTTACAGCATAGAAAAAAGTAATAAAAAAAGTTTTTACGTGACGATCTCGATAAATCCATTGAAAGGATGATATTGCATTTGAAAGTTTTCTATCTCGACTCAATGAGATTATCCAGTTCGGAGACTCGGGAAGTTTTGCAATGAGTAAAAGTGAAATGAATGAGAGGACGGCGAACATAAACCCAATTGTACGCCAATGGAAGTAAATATTAAGTCCGTATGTCATCAATATTCCTAGTGAAACGGCAACACTGTTCAGACATAGCAACATGCCTCGATATTTGGGACTTGAGATTTCACTCACATACACGAGAGCAACAGTTGTAAGCCCTAAAGGTGTTTCCCCAAAAAATGAGATTTATATGATTATTAAGTTAGAAATTGCTAGTGTAGTAGAGGAAAGGAAACATAATCTCCGTCTGTTTTTCTAATTACAATTCTCCTCTAATAATTTACATCTCCCTCTAGCCTCATTCGTTATTAAGTAAAACCCCAAAAACTCACCTCCACAGAAACCCGAGATTATTCGTGCAATGTAAATCATGTGAAGAGTTTTCGAAAGTCCTATCAACATCCAAGCGACGATGAATGGCACACAAATCTATTTTGAATTTTCAAATAAATAGTGAGATTAGTGTTAGAAATTTGACCCGATTACCGCAGAATAGCATCTGCTGTGGGTGACAATGAGTGAGATAAAGTGAACTTTAGAGCAACAAAGCACGGCATTAGGATCACACAATTTAAGTGCACACGAAAACCCAACTCCTTGAACACTTGAATGAGATTTCAGATACTTGATAAGTTTAGAGAGTATCTCATTAGGATTCGGTTGGTTTTGTGAAAATTGATATTCACCATTTTCGCTAATTGAATTCGTCCGAATCGATCCATTAGAGATCCGCAAACGAGAGCTCCCAAAGCTGTTGAAATAGTCACAATCGACGCAAGATTCGTTGAGCTATCGAGATCAAGTCTAATGGATTCATCTTCATCTTCCGCCAATTGAGGAATGAGAATCGATGAAAATGTCATGTTAATTCCTGCTTGAATGACTATGAAATTGATGGCACAACTTGCTACTATTTGTGGTAGAGCATCTTTCAGTTTAATCGAAAGCTCTTGTCTTTCATTTTCCACATTGTCATCACGACTCTCATTGATAATTGATAGCAATTTTGTCTCGTTACTCGTCATTTGATTGAACGTGCAAAAGAAAATTCTCACAATAATTACGAACGAACGCTAACTCCACTTAAGTCACACTACACTGAACCTCAAAGATGAGTGGGGATAAAATTATCAAGCGTGTAGGCAAAATTTCCTATATTATCATACAATCTCTATGATAAAGTGAACGATGAGATTATTTCACAATCTACACACACTTCTTAAAAAACAATCATTTCTCATATCAACTTACAATTAAATGAAATTTTATTAGTCATAGTGGCTGATGACATTCGTCAGTGAGTGATTTTTTCGTGTGAGTTACTAAGCTTATTTAGATAGTAAGTGAATGAATGTCATTGACACTGGCGTTGCTAGAGAGATAAAAAAAATTTTGTGTATGGAAATTTTCGGGTTGTTTTTTTAGCTAATTTGTTGCTTGATGCCTGAAGAAAGAACTTATTTGTCCCTTGACACAAGCTTTATGCATGGCAAAAGAAGAAAATTTAATTTGATTTTGTACATGAGGAGAGAAAGAAGAAAAGAAAATTTTAATATATATATTCATTCTTTATCTACATCGTACGTGAGTATATGTACAAATCTAAACATTGTTTTAAATTTCAAGAATAAATAAACAAAAGCCGAGAATTCTCATCTCCCCTAGGTGAGGTTTTGCCTCAGCATTTAGATATTCAAGGCGACACAAACGAATTATCTTCTTTCATTTTATGAATAAAATGAAAAATGAAAATATTTACTCGTCGTCTGTGCTTCAAAGCATAAGTTGATATTTTGTCTGGTCTCGATTGCCTTCGTATTCGATGAGACAAAATGAGAGGAATTAAATTACAATTATCTTATCAAAACCTCGCGCGAGTTTAATCTCACCAATAATTTATAGAGCGATAATTCATTGGATTTACAGAGGGTAATTTTTTTGCGAAATGAAAAATCGATTTAAGGGGATGATAATAGCCGGCGATCTTGATGTCATGATTATGCAGTGAAGCGAGATGTGAATGCAAATTATTTGTCGAGGATGGAGAAATTTCAACTTTCCGACTTTCAACCGCCTACTCACTTGAAACGTGAAAAGGGAAATATAAAAAATATATCATCATGATATTTAGTGCAGAAAAACGGAAGCTCATCGCACTTGTGAAATCGATTTTCAGTCGGATGCGAGCTCAATATTTGAAGTTGAAAACTTTACAGTTGAAAACAGAGGCTCAAACTTAGAACTAATACAGAAGAAAAGACATTAAAAAAAAGCTTCGCCTCTTTGTTTTCTGTTATCGTCTGGCGAAAAAAAAACTTTGAAAAATAGTTGTGTATGAATTATTCACACAATCGCAGTAAAAATGGGAAGAAGAAAAGCGGCGTCAGCGAGTTCATTTTCTTCGTAACAAAACTGAGACATTGTTGGACATTTTCTGCATGATTGGAATAAATATTTTTATTTTATGCCTCTTTCTTCTATACCATTTCCTCATTGCCTTCGTTTATGTATATCGCTAATTTATTGAGGAATGTTCACGAGAGAAATTTATTACCTCGCAATATATGTACACATACAACTTGAACTCGTTGACTCGACGTTTTGTTCTATATTGAATCGCGAGAGAATGAGTCGAAGAGGATCTCGAGTATAAGTAAACATTAAAAATGTATTCAACGAGTTTTACCTGCGCTCCTTCATCGAAGTCAAGTGTTTACTTTTCACTTGGTTTATTTAAGGTGAAAATTTCGCAAAAATTCTTCTCATAAAAGCATGAGATACAAGTTTGTGTTGATGAAAACTTTTCTCAACATGAAATATATGTTTATTTTGAGGGCTGAGAATATTATACTTAGAAAAGAAAGATGTGAAAATATTTTTATTATTATCATAAGAAGAATATATCGGAAAATGAAATAAAATATTGTCTTAAGCGGGAGGATAATTCCAACCATTTTAATATTGAATATTCCAATTTTCAAGAGGAAGTTGAAAACTGAAAAATTTGCATTCGTTTTGACAGTCGAGCCAATTTGAATTTTCCAAGACGTCACTCTAGCTCGTTCATTGCTTCCTGCATAAAAATATTTCACATCAAATTTGTGGTATAAAAAATTTCATCTGCAATGAAGAGAGCGACATTTTCTCGATGTCTCAGCAGTGACACGAAGTGAGTTTTTGAAAGGAAATTAATGATGAAGGTGTTTTCATAAGAACCATCCAACTGAGCTAACCACACCACAGACAACATCGAAATGACAACGAGAAACAAGAAAAATGAATCTCCATTTACTCGCAGTCGGATTTCTCTTTGTTATACCAGTCGGATGTCGGATGTTTCACAATGAATATCTGTGGGAATATTTTTTTGATAAAAGAGTTCATATTTCTTCCTCTCTCCAACACAGCGATGTCCTTTCATCTTGTCAAAATGAATTAAGAGAAATAGATCTTACGAATTTCACTTAGATCTTACTCGATTTTCATTTCACAATTGACTTTGAACTTAAATGGAAAACATTTTCTAACGCACAACAAGGTCACAAGGCCAATTCTCTTCTTCGAAAAGAAATAATAAAAAGCAATGAACAAGCGAGAATAATTCAGGTGAGCAACGAGCACAAGTTCATTGTTAAAAGTGTGAAAAAAGCGGAGAGAAGAGAGGAGCGAAATGTGAAAAGTAGAAAAACTTTGCTAATTATAACTCCCAACAAAAACAGAAAGAGAACCTTCTGTTTTCAACTCAAATTTCTCTGCTTTTTGCCATTTATTTTTTACTTTCTTCTTTCAATGTTTTTTATTTGGTGAATTTTTATTTGTAGAATAATATTTCTTCTTTTTTTTGCTCCTCTCATTTAACAGGTGAAACAAAAGTGTGAAGAGAGAGAGGAAAAAAATCAATTTTAATGATTTATTGCATGAACTTTTGCTCCTAATTCCTTGTTTTTTTCCCTCTCATGGAGCACAATGACGTAGAATTGCGAAAACTTCAATTCAACAGCTCGAGGCTGAATGTTGAGCAAGAGCTCCAGGAAAGGTTGCAAATTAATTAATTAATTAAGTTCTCTCTAGTTTCCGTTTGCTCTTTATTGCTCGCTAACTTTATCTAGAAGGGAAAAAAAAGTTTTGCGCGACTCAAAACTTAGTTTATTTTACTCCACCACCTCGAACTCGAGGTTGTTGGTTGCTTGATGAGTCTCTTAACAGTCAATAAAAGTTTATGAGAAGCGTGTCGAATCATATCTCTCACTATTTCTTAACTCAAACCGACAACAAAAAAAGTTCAACTTGTGCAATTAGTCAATTTCATAATTTTCTCAAACAACATGAAAACTTTGCTCTCTTTCTCCTTCAATCTTTGATCTCTTCATCAATTTAGATTCGAAAAGGTTCGTTAGAGTCAGAGATAAATGGAATGTGTACAATCAAAAACCTGTAAACAACTTTTCCACCCTCTCACACTGACATTCATACACTCGTAGAATAATAATCATTTGAGAGATTTAAGATCTCACTCACCCGATAATATGATACGAGCCTCTGAGAGTCTCGACAAGCATTCATTTATGTCAGAGAGTCATAAGTGGCGGGTTGGAAACGTAAATTTGAATTGCGATTCCCAAGATATTTTCATGTAATTTTATGAGCTCGAAAGCAATTTAAATGCCACACTTTTTCAAATTTATGAACGGTTTTTGGTCGTCAGTCGTCACGAGGATGAATGTGGATATGAAAACGGGAAATTTGAGAGGATAAAATGAGAGGAAAGGTAATAACTAAACAAAAAAAAGAGCAGCGACAAGAATGTGTAAATTACTGCAGAGAATTCTTGTGACTATTGCTGTGAAGTCATAAAAAATTATGACAATGCTTCCCAAATGAAAATAATAATTTTCACGTTGCATTTGCATTCCTCTAAATTTCATGAGATTACTCGAATATGAAAAAATGCTTTAAAAATTCTTTCATTAAATTTATGTTGCGAGCGAGTTAATGAGAACAGCGGAATATGATTTCACGATTGACATAGCAATGAAGAAGCATCAACATCCACTCGAGTTGAGATGCGCAAATCCTGGATGGGAACATTTTTCAAAATTAAATTTTATCCGCTTTAATGCGTTCATCTTAAAAATGCTGTTGTAATAATTCAGGATAAAAGTTAACAATGTTGGCTTACCAGTTGTTGAGGTCTCACGATGGAAAGAACGATGCAAATGTGAAGAGTTTTTTGAAGAAGGAAAAACAAATCTACGAAAACTTTTTACCCAAAAAAAATATCCAACAGCATAAAAATGAAAGTCAAATCTGATGAAAAAGAGGAAAAAAAGAATGGAAGCAACTTTTAAGGCAATAAAATATTTTTTATGGGCGTGATTTTCTGAGAATTTGTGGCTGTTAAGATATTTTTTCAATAAAATAAAATTCGAGATCCAAAAACGATTTCCACATAAATTCAAAATCTAATTTTCCACAACTTTTATGAATATTTAAACATATTTTTATTGGTTTTTCATTGTAGATGTTATTTTCGTCCTGTTTTTGATTTCGTCCGTACTTCACATTAATCATGTGAATTTAAATTTCTCTATATATGTGACCTAAATATCTGAAGTAAAGTTCAAAAATTTATTCTGTGACCTTGAGAGATAAGAAAATTACTTAAAGTTAAGATAAGTAATGTCAGAACATTCAAATGAACTTATTATAACGCAATCAAATAAATTTATAAGACAAATTGATTTTATTCAATCTCGTCTACATATCTGTATTCTGTGGACTCTTTGTCTTCTTATATGTTTGCTTTCATGATTTCATAAATCCATTTCAAATGACTAGAAATTCGAGTGTAAACTGATGGGGTCCCTCTTCCGCATCTTGTGCCTTTAGAATAAATTGAATACATGATTAATACAAACGAGTAATTTCTTATCAAAATTGTTTACCAAACGATGAAACTCCAACGAGATAATGAGTGGGTAATCCCTCCTTATTAAGACCTGATAGTATCAAAGGTGAATCTCCGTTACTGAAATAAACAAATTTTAATGATGAAATAAAAAATATTGTAAATAAACTTCTACCATGAATCCTTTCCAGCTTCTCCTGCACAAATCTTGAGTTTAAAAAAAATCATCATTTTAAAATTTAAAAGTCTTCTTCAGATTATTCTTACTTGAGAATCGACGATTTCCGTTTTTGATGAACTAAGAATAGGACCCAATATATTCCTGCATTTTTCATTTGTTACTAAAGGCACGCTTGTCTTAAGCTTTACTTCACTTTTAAAGTTTATTTCTGTTTTTCCTAAATAAATATAATTTATTTTTGGAAAAGTTTGCAATGAAAAAACTTGATGAGAAATACAAACCCCATCCAACAACATCAAAATAAGTTTTGTCTTCAAAATTCCATAAAGATGAATCAAGTGGCAAACAAATTGGAGCAGCAGCGACTTTATCAAAATCAACATTTTCCAATAATTTTATTACAGCAATATCGTTACGTTTTTTTATTGGAGAAAATTCGGGATGAGTAAACCATTGATCTATTTTGATATCCATTTCTTTTGGATTGCATTTTTTTTCTCCTGTTACTTCGTTCATTTTGCAATCAGGGGATTCTTCAAATTTCCATTCACCAACTCTAACTACTTCTGGGTTTATTCTAGCGTTGCCCTTACAATGAGCTGCACTGATTACGAATTGACTGCTTATTAATGTTCCTCCACAAAGATATCCAAGATTGTTCCCAGATTTAATTTCTTTATATATTATTGCAACTGTCCAAAGATGTTCATTTATATCAGTTTCAACTCCTCCATATATTTTTGATTGTAAAGTTCCTCCACCACATTTTTCAGGCAAAATATTTCTGAATGAATCTAAAAAGCCTTCAGAAGCATTTTTTTTGTAAAGAAATGTCCTTCTGAATATATTTTTGTTAAATTTTTGCTCACCAATTTCTGATCCATGATTACACGTTACAAGAAAAAGTAAAATTAAGCGTTTAAGTATCATTGCGAAAATTGAAACCTTCCAAATTGAATTATAAACTCAGAATGAGATTATCTCTGATTATTCTCTCTTTTTATACAAAAAGTGATATGTTTATTGCAATACATCAACAAACAATATTATTTTCCAATTCCATCAGGTTTTTACAGATTCATTCACACAATTCAAATTCTAGTGAACTTTAGTAAGAGAGCCTCACACAAAAATGAGATAAGGGTTTACTAAAATGTGACATGAATGTGATGTGAGTGGGTTATGTGGTCATACAGTTTCGTCATTCAATAGCAAAACGGTAGGGGAAGCGAGGGAAATTCTGTAAATGTGGACACAATGAATTTTGCAAAAGCACAACAAAAATTTCACATTTCTTCTAGCAACCACACGAAACAAACATAGAATTTTAGTATTGTTAATATCTTAAATGGTTAAATAGGACAGGTGTTCAACTACTTTCCTTCCACCTCTACTCTTTCTCATATTTAAAGATACTAGAGGATGTTTTATTTAGCAAAAGACAACTCTTTAATGTTTTATCAAGCTATAAAATCATTAACACCTGGCTATCTTGCTTGGCAAAGGAACGCTTTTAATGTAGAATGAAGAAGAAGAAGAAGAAAAATGTTCGTTAGATCTTTTAAGCACTCTTAATGCTCTCTTGTGTAAGATGATATCGGTGGAAGATGGAGGAAAGATGTAAAAATCGAAAAATGAAGAGTCGTCGCTTAGCGTCGTTTTAGTGGAAGAAGAAGAAGGTTGCGCTCGTCAAGAGTTCCTCTATTTTCTTCACTTGAACCACTCTCTTGTGTTTTGTGTGCGTTCCTAAAGACTCTCATTTCCATAAATCAAAGAGTCGAGTGTTTGTTTCACGGAAAGAACTTCCCACACATGAGCTCATTCACTTCCTTTCTGCCAGTCAGCCTGCTTTGCCTGCATATTTGATTTTTATTAGGTTGAAAGAGATAAGCACAGGAAGTAAATGCGAACGAGCGATGCGAAATGAGATTCATAAACATTTTTGCCTTAGAATTCAATTTTCGCCAACATTCTTTTTCGCTTATATGTCTCGTTCAAATTTCTTTATTTTGCCCATTCAAAAACGGAAAACTTCGCAAGAGTGGGGAAAAAAGTGAAAATGTATATGAAAAATAATGAAGAAAATTGAAAATTATAGAATGTGTGATTCGTTGTTTGGCTCATGGCATATTCACAGTTCGTTTTGATGATGTTGATGATTTTTTTCAGAATTGAGTCATAAAAAAATTCAATCCCCATTCGAAGTGAATAATTCACTTCGATGGAGAGAGATAAAAAGAAAGAAAGAGTAATGAAATTTTATAAACCGAACGAGGCGACTGTGTTGACGCTTTAAAATACTCACTAAAAGCTTTGGTTTGCTCGATGATCCGCATGAGAGCTTTTTTGCGGTAAGAAAATTTTGACACTCAGCAAAAATTTTCTCCACATGACATGTTGAAATCTAATTCATTTCCTCTCAGTTCCTTCCAATTGTCACGTTTATGGTTCGCGCTATTGTAGCACCTTTCCGAATGGATAAATTGAAAACATTTGTTCTGTGAATGGGAAAAAAGCTGAGAATTGGGTGAGAAAGGGAACAAGAACAAACAGCAAAATCATTTGCAAAATGCTTAACTTTAAAAATCACTTTTGAGCACGCAAACTCGTCTACTGATGATGTTGAATGTTCATGTCAAGTCAGCTTACGCGTTGAAGAGCTCTTTACTCCTGAAAGCCTGAAATTGGGCCAACAAAGCACAAGTATTGAGGTAAGTGGACGTGAAATAATGAGCAACAAGAAGGTAAACTTGAACTAATATGAAATAGAATTGTGTGTCATCAAGTTCCACTTTAGAATTCCGATTTCAACGTAAAGAATTTCATTTTGGATTTTCGTTTGTAAAGAAAATTCCAATTCTGTAGAAAATGAAATGTGTGTGCTCAAGAAGAAACTGTCAATATGAGAAAAAGCGAAGGACAACAGAAGCAATTTTCCGTGAAATATTTATCGACTAGTCAGCAACAGAAATATGTCGGCAACATATATACTTATTGCGGTTTGAGGGCAGAAAAGGAAAATTACAAAAACAATCCGCAGAAAAATAAATACTTCAAAAATACTCAGACATGAAACTTTGAATATAAAGTTTCATGGAGACAATTCTTGTCATCACTCCAACTCCAAAACGTAAGGTATGTTACTGTAATTTCATAATATGAATTATTCCATGATGTTATGGAGGACATTCACTATACACATTGTGAGGGAAAAACGACACTGTATGTTAAATAATCATGCAGAGCAAGGGAAAAAAAGTTGAAAAGAAGATAAAGTTGATAAGATTTATGATGTTTATTAAAAGTTCTGTGTGTTGGGTTAGCATGGCTTGAAGAGAAGAAGCAGACGTTTTGCGATATGAATGTTATATTATGTGTGTGAAGTTCTGTTTATTTTTCAGTCGGTGTTGTGGTTTCATTTAAGGGTGAATTACTATTTAGGATTGTATGACGAAAGAAGATTTAGCTAAATTAGATGTTTTCGAGTAAAGTAAAGCCAACATTTTAATATTAAGGGGAAAAAGAAAGAAAGAAAGAAGGATGTTAATGAGTTTTAAGATTTTGATGACAACATGAAGATTATGTTGAGCATAAACATAAGCATGAATGTGAATTTTCAAGTAATTTATTCACCATCCATGATGATGATAGTAGATGAAAAGGATGATGAAAATCGAGAAAACTTGCTCAAATATTCTTTTTCTTTGAACACACCGGAGAGATGGGAAAGAGTGAACGAGAGAGTTAATAGTAATTTATGCTGATTTAGAAGCTTTTTGCTATTGCTTAAGGAATTCATTATGGAACCGGCGCTTGAAGATGAGTAAAAAGAAGAATATCAAATATCTCAAACATTGAACTGATGGAATGAAACGATGAAGCGAGATGGTTCCGATGAGAGAAAATGAGGAGCAACTTTGGGTTTATTGTATAAACTTTATGAAATTAAGCTCAGATAATTTCTCTTTTGGTAATTAGAAGCTATCAAGTTGGTTGATTTTTGTTTGCTCTTAATGTTTGTTGTTTTCACTTAAATTCTTCGCAATTAATTCGGTTTGCTTTAGGCAAAATAGTAAAGAGAAAGAGTTGAAGAAGATGAAGCTTAGTAAATGAGTTGAATAAAACGACGGAAAACATTTTCTTATGAGGAAATGCAGAAACTCAAAACTTAAACTTTCTTCCACAAATGTTTGTAATCATCAAATGTGTAAGTTGACATAATTGCTTACATAAAGTTTTCTAGTGAGACGTACAATTTAATACCGAGATATATGTTAAGTAAGTCAAAGGCTTTAGGCATTCATAAAGCATTTCCGTTCTGTGAAGTTTAATATAAAAGCTTAAGACGTCAACTAACGATGATGATAATGATGATGAAAGCAAACTTTGAACATTTTTGTTTGCATTTCTTATCGCAAGTTTACTCAAATTGAGTTTTCAGTTCTGTTCTATTCTGACGACTATTAGAAGGATTGAGACGAGTCGATATAAAAGAAGAGTGTGAAACATTATGCAAAGTCTCTCTCATCTTTTTCTGGTGATGTAAAAAACTTTTCTCCATTCAAGTTACAAAATTTATTCTGAAATGGATTTTTGAAGAGGGATTTCAAGATTTAATCATCATTTACTTACTTATAAACGAGCTTAAAACTTCATCTGTGGTTTTAAAATTATGAAATTCACATCTGAAATATAGTGCACAAACTTTACCAAATTTGTCTAATCATCTTCATTCATCTTCACATGAGAGCACATGTCGACGTTCCAGAAATGAATTAAAATTAAGTCAAAAGAAAGAACATAGAATTTACATTCGAAAAATTTAAATTGTAAATCGCGCTGAATTTTTGCTTCTTTTTTATCATTATCGCGGCCCTTTCTCCCTTATCGCTTTCTCTTTCTAAAAATACATTGTCTGAGTGACACGTGAAATTATTAAAATATTAATTTGTGAAAGGATAAGGTGAGAGAAGAAAACTAAAATGTGTTAGAAAAGCAGGCTAACATGTATTTATATGCAAATTATATTTTAGTTAAAGAAAGGAGCTCGCCTGGTTACAAATTTATTGGAAAAAGTGATCGATCGAACGGATCGAAAAAGTAAGAATCGCCATTGTAAAATTAATCTCGCACATTATCATTGTATGAATTGTTTTAGTTCACTTGAGTGGTCATTCGCGACACTCACAAAGATTTGGGAACTCGTGCGAATTATAAAAAAAAAACAAAAAGGTATGAAAAAATATTGTGATTAAGATGATAAGATTCTAAGTTCACGAAAAAAATATTTTTTAGAACGATTTATATCGGAAAAAACAGAAAGAAAGTCGAAAACTGAAAATCGCGGAGAGAATACTTGTTGTAAGTAAACTCACTGATAAAAGATAGAAATAATTCACAATTTGTAATTTTTTAGAAATAAAATCAGATTTCAACTACAATTCTACGCTGATCTTTATACAAGATCTTTTTACGTCCGCGAGTCTTCGACAGCACATAAATAAGATTGAAAACTAGTCAATAACAATCTCCAGAAACTCTTATAAGTTCCAAAAATTTCTCAAACTCTAACAATGCATGCAAAGCTTCTTAACAACATAACTTTATTCAAGAATCATTATTTAACTCAAATATGAAAACCATCGTATTTCCAAATCAGTTAATAACGTTCTCAAAAAATTGAATAATTTAATGATGTTTTAAGTGTTCTTGAGAAAGCTTTTTACTTAATCCTTACAAAAATGTTGCTTGCATTTTAAATATTCCATTTACTCTCATAAATCTTGAGTGGAAGTATGAAAAGTTCAGCGGCGTGGAATGAGAGGTGTATATGTGTTCCATGAAGGAAAAAAGCTTAACTACTTAGAATTCAAGCTCATCTTCATCATCCCATTTCAAAAATATACTCTGGAAGGAAAAAAGTTAAATCGGTCGATCTTCTTACTCAGAAACCAAAACCCTCGTTTTTGTGCTGCTGTTTTTTTCTCTTCTCTTCTACACTCATCTCCATGAACACATCATTCACCACACTGCATGACCTGCCTGAAAATTTCATACGTTCATATCCTTTTCTGTTCTCGCACATCTTCAGTATGATGAGGAGAAGAGATATATGTATGTATATGACTTATTATTTTGTAGTCCTTATAAACCTTTAATAAACCTTTTCAAATTGCTCTCCACAAAAGCATGAAATTACATATTTGATACGATTTTGTTGATGATGAAAATTCAGATGCGATAAGGAGAAAAAAGAAAATTGTTTTTTGTTTCATTTTTCACTAGATAAATAATTTTTTGTGTGTTTTGTTCACTTTTCCATCTTCTTTTTTCTCATTCTCATCATTCATTTTTTTCATTCTTTCACTCGTCTTTTGGCAGCAAAAAGTTTTCGATTTTCCTTCACATCGATGCTCCCTTATCTTCTTCATTCTATTATTCATCTTCAATTCTCTGCTGCTTTTCCTAGGAGAAAGCGGCTGCAAAACACCAACAACTTTAAATATAATTCTCAGTTTCGGAGAGAAAATTTTCGGAATTTTCCTTCGAGTCTCATGCAAAATGAATGAAAATTTCTATCTTTGTACTTTTCTCCCTTCTCATTCCACCCTTCTTCATTTTCATTAGGCTCCGTTATCAAACGAACAAAATCTTTTTTCCTCATTCACTTTTGTATATTGCTTGATACCCTAACAAACTTTTTCTACTTAGAAATTGCGAGTGAGAAGAGGCAAAAAAGAGTGAAAGAAAGTAATTACACACATTCTTTAATTATATTCAGGAGATTTGATGAAAATCTTCTTAACATTTCTTGAATGATACTGCTGTGTTGTGTTTTTTTTATATAAAAAAGAAGACTCTTTAAGTGGCAACTTGAAAAATTAGACATTCATCAGAGCAATTCATCTTGTGAAGCTTCAATTTATTCGTCGCTCTTAACACATCGCTAACGTGTCATATTTTTCACACTTTCATTTCGTTGTCGTGATATGCGATTTAGATTTCATTAATTTTTTAACATTGTAATTTATCAAGATTTCAAGTCGAGAATGGCAAATTACGAAATTATTGCTGAGATTCTTGCAGAAAAGAAAAATTTGAAAAGAAAAACAACAAAAACGATTCTTTTATATCTCATTTTCAACTTCAATGTCTGCAATGCTGAAGAAATTTCAGTTCCGGTCTCATTGATAATGCAAGAGAATCTTTCAAGTTGCTCGTTCGATTTCTCTTCTGGTTCCATTTACTTTTTAACCATTGATGCGATGTCATCGTCAGAGTAAAAAAGTTTCATTATTCATAATGCATCGATGAAACCTTCGCAAAGAATTTCCATGAAGAAGTTAGAGTAGGCAGATGTGAACAAACAAAATTTTCAATTTTCAACAAACGACGACGCTACTGACGACGGAAATTGATTGATGGTATTTTATGTAAATGTTTACCTTCTTCACATGATATTCCATCGAATTGTGTGTATTCGCATCACATTTCCATACACTTTTTTTATCGCATATACATTTATTCTCATGCCACAATTTCAAACTTGTGTCGCTCTATTATGAGTTTGACATGTTCAATCATCGACAGTTTCAAGGAGATATTGAAGTTTTTCTCAAAATATCACTCGACTGAGAGTGATGGAATCAGAATATTTGCATTAGAAAATCCGTATGATAAGATGCAGTACACGAATTCTTCATTAAGTAAGTTCAACATGAAATTCATCACAATTCTTCTTCCGTGAGCTTTCTTTCATCAACCTCTACAGAAAGTTTTTCTACTCTCATAGCTTTACTCGTTGACATTGCGCTCATCATAATAATTTGATGATCTGAATGGGAGAAAAATTTCCCTCATCAAAAACTTGTACAAACGTAAGTGCTCCGTCAACGAGAAAAACTTTCTCGTGACTTGAATTTTTCACATGACGAGATGTTGCATTTCATCCAAGCCCGAGCGGACTTTGAGCTAAATTTATAGTCAGACTTCCATTGGAAAATCTGCAAAGTACCGTTGGAAAATCTGCAACTCTATTATCCAGATAATTCGTTGCAAATCAAGATAGGTGCTGCAATGGAAAAAGGTCAATGGAGCGTCAATTGCAAAATTTCCGAATTTTTCCAATTTACTATTATTTAATTTAATTAATTTTTTTTTTTCATTTTTATTTTTAATTTTGTAATTTAATATTAGTTAAAGCACAATTAGATAAATTCTATTGTGATTAACAATTTTAAAAATGTGATCATTCGGTTGAGTTCAAACTCCCGAATAACTTCCAAAATGAAGATCACTGATTTTCAAACAAATTGTGACAGCTTCTCATTAATGTGTCACTTCAAAAAATTGTGAAGCATGTGATTTGAATTGAAATTTAATATCACAAACTTTTCTGTTGGTCATCAGTTGGAATTTCGTCAAAGCAAATTCAAATCTTGAACGCAACAAAAATTCTTGAAATATTTAAATAATGCACCAGCAGGAAAAAATATAGACAACTTTCATTGGAAAATCATAATCTTGTAAATAAGTTGGGAAATAGTCAACTGTAAAAAATGCAATGAATTTTCACTTGAGAGTTCATTGGAAAATTTATCGTGACCACTTTTCATTGGATTTCCATTGAAAAATAGTAAATTCACTCAGAAAATAGCCAAAGCATCATCCGATCGGGAAGCGCAAAGATGACTTGAGAAAATGAAATAAAATTAAATTCATATGAAAGGTTTTTGCTGAATGTGAACATGAGATATTGCATGAACGTTTTGTGCATTTAAATTCTTTTGCAAATGATTTTCTCTCTACATTAACAAGAATTTTACAAGAATTCTCCCAAAAAAAATGCCATGGAGAAAAATTTGCTCTCAAATTTTTCATGTTGTAAAATATCTGTAAAGTATGGAATTATCTTTCTGCCGATGACATCAAAGGAAAAATTTAAGTAAAGAAAAAAATAATCGGTAAACATTGAGCTACATTCGCTTACTGGTGGTAAGGTCGAGCATTGAGGGCAGCTTGTTTTGATGTTTTTATGATCTCGGTTTTTCGCTCCTTCTAAGAGCTCAGATGTTCAGACAGATTTTATTGAAATTAGAGATCCCACTCTCGCCTTCCATTGAATAACGATTTGAAAGCGCTGTTGGTTCCATCAACCACATTTGTGGCGTACAAAGAAAAAAGAGAAGTGTGAGTAAAAAATATAAATTTTTTAATCCGAGTACTCAACATCAAGTCTCACATTTTCCATCTATAGCGTGATCTCAGAACATTTTCGTTCCTTAAGAAGATTAAAGAGAAAGAGAGAAAGAGACATAAAAAAATTTGAATCTCATAAATTGGAGAAGAGAATCTCAACTTTCGACGCTTTTAGGAAAACCAACACTCGTCAGAATGAAAAATGTCAACGGTTTAATGATTATTTATAGGTCGATATAAATCAAAATTTCTCATTCAACAACGGTCGCTGCTGGTGTTTCTCTACTCAACTCTTCGTCAAGATCTCAACATAAAAATTTTCTATTGGAATTAAAATTCAAAGGCGTAAATAGAGGTTGATGACGTTAAAAAGCCGTCAGGTGATGGAAATAAGCTTTGCGGACGGAAAATTGTTTCCCTTTTTTGGTATACACAGCTATTCTTATGCAAATTACCAAACTTTGAAAAATGTTCACTTTTATTGCCCCTTCCTACCGTGCGCCGTGTCCATGAAAACATCGAGCACATTTCATGGTTATGCGAGCATAGAACATACAGTCAGTAAAAGAAAAAACTTCATGAAAATAATTTATGATATTCGAATGTCGCTCAATCTTAGTCTCTACTGTTTTCAGTGTCCTTTTTGGTTTTCTCGTTTCTGGATCGAGTTTGATATACTAAGACAATGAAAAGGGGTGAAGAAATGGCGATGGGAGATTTTCATGAGGGATTTGAAAGGTTCATAAATTTTTCGAATTCTTAAGACAAAATATGAAAATGTCCTTTGCTCTGTCAGTTTTCTTCTCCTTTTTCTTTTTTCTTTCTTTCCATCAAAGTGTCCTGAGGACAATAAATTTCTATTTTCTTTAGAAAAGCAGAAGAAAAATATTCAGAATCAAAGAATTTCCTTTGAATTTTCTCTTCATTCTATTTTGCGTTTTCCATCAACGATATTAAAAAGATTGGAATCGTCTTGAATGGACAAAGTTCTGAGTAATTTTTCAATCACAAAGTTCAATGTGAGAAAAGTGTAAAGGAAAAAGAAAATTTTAAATATTGAATTAAAAGTTTCATATTCTTCTTCTCACTACTTAGAAATCTACGACAGCAATAAATAGAAAGAAGAAATGGAAGAGCGACAAATGAAATTACTCGAGATTTGTTTTCCATTTCCTTGCTCATTGAACTTCTACTCATTTCTTGCTTGTAAACTTGGCAATTTCAGAAAATGAGTTTTTTTAATTAAACTTTCTCAGCACGTTAACCAAGGTGCACCATGACAACTGTTCTTTTATTTTAAAAACATAATTTCATCTGGTATGGTCATGTTGGTTACACAAATAATTTAATTTTTCAAAATTAATAGTTTCTTCTCTTAAACTTTCAAAACCAGTCAATAATTTTTAAGTTTCAAAATTATTATCTGCAGATTAAAGTGTCAAATTTTAATGTTTCCACAAATTCAACAAAGTCATGAAATGTTTGATCAAGAAACTTTTTAATTAAAATTGCGTTCAACGGATATTCATTAAGCGAAACCTAAAGTTGATTGAATTTTGTGTTCGTATATGTTCATCATAATCGACTGTGACGGAAGTCGTGCATGAAAAACATCACAGTTTAATGCATTTTTGATCTCGCTTTTGCATCGGTCGATTGGCGGCTTTCGATGTTTTTGCTGAGGATGCTGACGACTTTAAAATTATCGAAAATTGATTTTCATTTAGCAGTCAGTTCCGCACATTGAGCAATGACGTCTTTTTAAGTTTTGTTCTCTGATCTTGATGACCTTCGTTGCGGGAGCTTGAAAATTGGACGAGAGTCAAGGTAAATTGTCAAAATCATTCGAGAGGCAATTACGCAACCGCAATGCTCCGTTCTTCTCTTATCTTTATCAAATTTTCCTTTTCCTTCTTGTTCATTTTCATTTTCAGCGCTCTTTGAGCTTTACCCTCTGAGTTCTGGCCAAGCGTACATTATTTCTATCAGCGAGTGATTTTCTCGATAAAATTTTTCCTTTTTTTTCAACCTCTCACTCCATTTCAACGAAAATTCTTTCCGTTTTGTTTCATTTGAACTTTCCTCAACATGCGTTTACTACTTCAGCCCTCTCAATCGTGTAGATTTCATCGAGAACCGCGACTCGCTCGAGAAGGATAATAAATTTTTCGTTTTGACAGAC
>CAWUCU010000209.1:15000-16919 GCA_963920655.1 Geranium rotundifolium | reverse complement strand
GTCGTTCGTCGACGTGGGCGACGTTGGTCGACCATGGACGTCCATGGGCGACGTCCCTGGACACTTTGGACGTCCTCGGTCGACCATGGGCGTCGTTCGTCGACGTGATGGTCGACCATGGGCGACCACGGACGTCGTCGCGGGCCATTTTGGACGACCGCGGTCGACCATGGGCGTCGTTCGTCGACGTGGGCGACGTTGGTCGACCATGGACGTCCATGGGCGACGTCCCTGGACACTTTGGACGTCCTCGGTCGACCATGGGCGTCGTTCGTCGACGTGATGGTCGACCATGGTCGACCACGTACGTCAGTGGGCGTCGTCGCGGGCCATTTTGGACGACCGCGGTCGACCATGGGCGTCGTTCGTCGACGTGGGCGACGTCGGTCGACCATGGACGTCCATGGGCGACGTCCCTGGACACTTTGGACGTCCTCGGTCGACCATGGGCGTCGTTCGTCGACGTGATGGTCGACCATGGGCGACCACGTACGTCCACGGGCGTCGTCGCGGGCCATTTTGGACTACCGCGGTCGACCATGGGCGTCGTTCGTCGACGTGGGCGACGTCGGTCGACCATGGACGTCCATGGGCGACGTCCCTGGACACTTTGGACGTCCTCGGTCGACCATGGGCGTCGTTCGTCGACGTGATGGTCGACCATGGTCGACCACGTACGTCCGTGGGCGTCGTCGCGGGCCATTTTGGACGACCGCGGTCGACCATGGGCGTCGTTCGTCGACGTGGGCGACGTCGGTCGACCATGGACGTCCATGGGCGACGTCCCTGGACACTTTGGACGTCCTCGGTCGACCATGGGCGTCGTTCGTCGACGTGATGGTCGACCATGGTCGACCACGTACGTCCACGGGCGTCGTCGCGGGCCATTTTGGACGACCGCGGTCGACCATGGGCGTCGTTCGTCGACGTGGGCGACGTCGGTCGACCATGGACGTCCATGGGCGACGTCCCTGGACACTTTGGACGTCCTCGGTCGACCATGGGCGTCGTTCGTCGACGTGATGGTCGACCATGGTCGACCACGTACGTCCGTGGGCGTCGTCGCGGGCCATTTTGGACGACCGCGGTCGACCATGGGCGTCGTTCGTCGACGTGGGCGACGTTGGTCGACCATGGACGTCCATGGGCGACGTCCCTGGACACTTTGGACGTCCTCGGTCGACCATGGGCGTCGTTCGTCGACGTGATGGTCGACCATGGGCGACCACGGACGTCGTCGCGGGCCATTTTGGACGACCGCGGTCGACCATGGGCGTCGTTCGTCGACGTGGGCGACGTCGGTCGACCATGGACGTCCATGGGCGACGTCCCTGGACACTTTGGACGTCCTCGGTCGACCATGGGCGTCGTTCGTCGACGTGATGGTCGACCATGGTCGACCACGTACGTCCGTGGGCGTCGTCGCGGGCCATTTTGGACGACCGCGGTCGACCATGGGCGTCGTTCGTCGACGTGGGCGACGTCGGTCGACCATGGACGTCCATGGGCGACGTCCCTGGACACTTTGGACGTCCTCGGTCGACCATGGGCGTCGTTCGTCGACGTGATGGTCGACCATGGTCGACCACGTACGTCCGTGGGCGTCGTCGCGGGCCATTTTGGACGACCGCGGTCGACCATGGGCGTCGTTCGTCGACGTGGGCGACGTCGGTCGACCATGGACGTCCATGGGCGACGTCCCTGGACACTTTGGACGTCCTCGGTCGACCATGGGCGTCGTTCGTCGACGTGATGGTCGACCATGGTCGACCACGTACGTCCACGGGCGTCGTCGCGGGCCATTTTGGACGACCGCGGTCGACCATGGGCGTCGTTCGTCGACGTGGGCGACGTTGGTCGACCATGGACGTCCATGGGCGACGTCCCTGGACACTTTGGACGTCCTCGGTCGACCATGG
>CAWUCU010000209.1:0-5000 GCA_963920655.1 Geranium rotundifolium | reverse complement strand
GTCGACCATGGACGTCCATGGGCGACGTCCCTGGACACTTTGGACGTCCTCGGTCGACCATGGGCGTCGTTCGTCGACGTGATGGTCGACCATGGGCGACCACGGACGTCGTCGCGGGCCATTTTGGACGACCGCGGTCGACCATGGGCGTCGTTCGTCGACGTGGGCGACGTTGGTCGACCATGGACGTCCATGGGCGACGTCCCTGGACACTTTGGACGTCCTCGGTCGACCATGGGCGTCGTTCGTCGACGTGATGGTCGACCATGGTCGACCACGTACGTCAGTGGGCGTCGTCGCGGGCCATTTTGGACGACCGCGGTCGACCATGGGCGTCGTTCGTCGACGTGGGCGACGTCGGTCGACCATGGACGTCCATGGGCGACGTCCCTGGACACTTTGGACGTCCTCGGTCGACCATGGGCGTCGTTCGTCGACGTGATGGTCGACCATGGGCGACCACGTACGTCCACGGGCGTCGTCGCGGGCCATTTTGGACTACCGCGGTCGACCATGGGCGTCGTTCGTCGACGTGGGCGACGTCGGTCGACCATGGACGTCCATGGGCGACGTCCCTGGACACTTTGGACGTCCTCGGTCGACCATGGGCGTCGTTCGTCGACGTGATGGTCGACCATGGTCGACCACGTACGTCCGTGGGCGTCGTCGCGGGCCATTTTGGACGACCGCGGTCGACCATGGGCGTCGTTCGTCGACGTGGGCGACGTCGGTCGACCATGGACGTCCATGGGCGACGTCCCTGGACACTTTGGACGTCCTCGGTCGACCATGGGCGTCGTTCGTCGACGTGATGGTCGACCATGGTCGACCACGTACGTCCACGGGCGTCGTCGCGGGCCATTTTGGACGACCGCGGTCGACCATGGGCGTCGTTCGTCGACGTGGGCGACGTCGGTCGACCATGGACGTCCATGGGCGACGTCCCTGGACACTTTGGACGTCCTCGGTCGACCATGGGCGTCGTTCGTCGACGTGATGGTCGACCATGGTCGACCACGTACGTCCGTGGGCGTCGTCGCGGGCCATTTTGGACGACCGCGGTCGACCATGGGCGTCGTTCGTCGACGTGGGCGACGTTGGTCGACCATGGACGTCCATGGGCGACGTCCCTGGACACTTTGGACGTCCTCGGTCGACCATGGGCGTCGTTCGTCGACGTGATGGTCGACCATGGGCGACCACGGACGTCGTCGCGGGCCATTTTGGACGACCGCGGTCGACCATGGGCGTCGTTCGTCGACGTGGGCGACGTCGGTCGACCATGGACGTCCATGGGCGACGTCCCTGGACACTTTGGACGTCCTCGGTCGACCATGGGCGTCGTTCGTCGACGTGATGGTCGACCATGGTCGACCACGTACGTCCGTGGGCGTCGTCGCGGGCCATTTTGGACGACCGCGGTCGACCATGGGCGTCGTTCGTCGACGTGGGCGACGTCGGTCGACCATGGACGTCCATGGGCGACGTCCCTGGACACTTTGGACGTCCTCGGTCGACCATGGGCGTCGTTCGTCGACGTGATGGTCGACCATGGTCGACCACGTACGTCCGTGGGCGTCGTCGCGGGCCATTTTGGACGACCGCGGTCGACCATGGGCGTCGTTCGTCGACGTGGGCGACGTCGGTCGACCATGGACGTCCATGGGCGACGTCCCTGGACACTTTGGACGTCCTCGGTCGACCATGGGCGTCGTTCGTCGACGTGATGGTCGACCATGGTCGACCACGTACGTCCACGGGCGTCGTCGCGGGCCATTTTGGACGACCGCGGTCGACCATGGGCGTCGTTCGTCGACGTGGGCGACGTTGGTCGACCATGGACGTCCATGGGCGACGTCCCTGGACACTTTGGACGTCCTCGGTCGACCATGGGCGTCGTTGGTCGACGTCATGGGCGACCACGGACGTCCGTGGTCGACCGCGGGCGACCATGGGCGACCACGACTGGCTGTTTCGGTTTCGTCATCGTTTGTCGCCTTAACGATCTCTGATTGAGCTGAAATTTTGAGGGGAGCTGCAACTATACAATTCCATGCTTGTTGCAAAATTTCAGATTAAAATAATTTTTTTCTGAATTTTCTGATTTTTTTTACATTAAAAAATGTAAAAAATAAAAATAAATAATCGGGATGTCGGAAAATTATGAAATTTGGTTTGGGCATACCTTGGCACCAGCCAAGCAAGCCTGCAAAAAATGGTGGCCAACGGATAACCCTAGCTTCAAAAAAGGCCATTATGTCTGCTCAAACATTTGATGTTTCCTGGTGCCAGTGGGGGTTTCTCACTTAAGGCTCTATAGGGGGGGAGGGTATGCTGAAACCCAAAATGGCCCGCGGACGCTGTACGGGCGACCACGGGTGCACGCTGCGGTAGGTTGGGTCACATACCAAGTCGGTTTAGCGAGAATGCATGGAAACTCTAACCCCCCCGTGCGCCGTTGCTCCACCACCACCGCCTGCGGCGGTCGCCACCGTCGCCGGCGGCGGAGCTCCGGCGAAGGGGAAAAAATAGCAAAACCGTCTATTTTTTCCCCTCAGTGTCCCTCGGAAGACGGTTGGAGCCTTTTTTGTACTGGGAAATGGTTTGGTTGGCAATGTTGGGTTGACGGCAAGGATGTTGGTGGGTGATTTGACGCTGCCGAGTGCCGGAACAGGACAGGAATATATTTCTTCCACGACCTCGTTTCCGAGCCAGTGGTGGCGTTGGAGATCCTGACAGTGGAGCCAAGAGAGGGTTGGATGTCGGTGAGGACGTTGTTTTAGTGATTTGATGCTGCCGAGTGCCGGAACAGGACAGGAATATATTTCTTCCACGACCTCGTTTCCGAGCCAGTGGTGGCGTTGGAGATCTTGGCAACTGAATCAAAAAGAGTTTTTGCCAACAAAACGTGCCCGTGTACACTAAAGGCTCAAGCAGGTGAGCATGTATTTTCTGGATAACCGAAAGACATGCGGCAACATCCCATTTGATTGCCCCTCGGGTTGTCGTTTGTGGATGGTCTCGTGGGGAGGGGCGACAGAAGAGTTGGTTTAGTCCCAAAATGTCCCGTCGACCCCTTTTGGGCGACACGGGCGCTTGGGCTGCACGGGAAAAGCCCTCCCGCCCGTGCGCGTCGGAGCTCCACCACCGCCAATGGTGTAGCTCTGGCAAAGTGGAAAAAATATGGGACCGTCTATTTTTCCACTAAAATGTCCCGCGGAAGACGGTTCGAGCCTTTCTTGTACTGGGCAATGGTTTGGTTGGCAATGTTGGGTTGACGGCGAGGATGTTGGTGGGTGATTTGACGCTGCCGAGTGCCGGAACAGGACAGGAATATATTTCTTCCACGACCTCGTTTCCGAGCCAGTGGCGGCGTTGGAGATCTTGACAATGGAGCCAAGAGAGGGTTGGATGTCGGTGAGGACGTTGTTTTAGTGATTTGATGCTGTCGAGTGCCGGAACAGGACAGGAATATATTTCTTCCACGACCTCGTTTCCGAGCCAGTGGTGGCGTTGGAGATCTTGGCAACTGAATCAAAAAGAGTTTTTGCCAACCAAAACGTGCCCGTGTACACTAAAGGCTCAAGCAGGTGTGCATGTGATTGGGTATTGATGATGGCAAGTCGTTGAGTCTCAACAGACAGAGTCGGCGCTCGGCTGAACGAGTGCCTTTGATGGAATCCAAAGGTCGTGGTAGTAAGAAGTACTTGTTAGTAGTTTGTGCTGGAGATATGGTGTCGGTTCAGGTAGGTTAGGGAGTATTGCACCCCCGCAGCCCGCAATCCAAATGCGCACACTCTCACTAGCACGGCAAACGCAGTACACCGAACCCGTGGCGTGGACCCGTCGGAGGCAATGTAAGGCAGAGGATAGTTGAGTCTCAACGGGCAGAGTCGGCGCTCGGCTGAACGAGTGCCTTTGATGGAATCCAGAGGTCGTGTTAGTAGGAAGTCGAGTTAGTAGTTTGTGCAGGAGCCACGGTGTCGGTTCAGGTAGGTTAGGGAGTATTGCACCCCGCAGCCCGCAATCCAAACGCGCCACCCACTCTAGCACGGCAAAAACCATGACGCCGAACCGTGAACTCGGGACCCGTCGGAGGCAATGTAAGGCCCAAGTGGCATACCGCCTTTGTCTTTTTGCCTAAATACCACGAACAATCACATGCGGCAAACATCACAGTCGTCTTCACTTGTGAAGCTCGGCGCCGATGGTTGGTTCTCTCGTGCCCAGCGGGGTTGGCGGCGGGTTCAATCGACGTTTCTGCATGCTTGTACGGCCTTGTTGCCTGTACAGTCGTGGTTCGTTGTGCGATCTCGCCGCCCTCGTACGGGAAGGCACATGAGTGGTAGGCTGGTTGTGAGGGTTGGCAGGCTACACGCTCGCGCGTCTAACTGTCGCCCCGCTCCTTTTCAGGGTTGGCTCCGAAGTTGATTTCTCCGTGGGCGAATGTTGGGTTCCTGTGTTAAGTGCCCATCAAAGAGGGTATCGAAGTCCCTAGTTGCCTTGAATCCAATGTGCGCACTTCTCGGGCGTGCGTTGGACGTGGAAGCCCATCCAGTGCCCCGTTAATTCTCTGCCCCGCCGCAGAGGTCAACAGGTGCATGGGTTTGGGCTCGTGGTCTCGGATGCGGAACGTGATGTTGGCGTGGAGCTACGCACTCCTATAGCCAAGAAACGGGCACTCGTTGCTCTCCCGAACGACATCCGCGCATGCATCGGCACGCCCACCTACCCGGTCTGCGTGCTGTTGCGTGCATCGGCTTGTCCGTGAGGAATGCTACCTGGTTGATCCTGCCAGTAGTCATATGCTTGTCTCAAAGATTAAGCCATGCATGTGTAAGTATGAACAAATTCAGACTGTGAAACTGCGAATGGCTCATTAAATCAGTTATAGTTTGTTTGATGGTACCTGCTACTCGGATAACCGTAGTAATTCTAGAGCTAATACGTGCAACAAACCCCGACTTCTGGGAGGGGCGCATTTATTAGATAAAAGGTCG
>CAWUCU010000208.1:10000-12972 GCA_963920655.1 Geranium rotundifolium | reverse complement strand
GCCCCGAAGCACCAAGCACCCTGCAGGAACAAGTCGATGTGTCCCCCCCAAGTGTCCCAACTACACAAACACGCGTATCCCAACTACACAAACACGTGTATCCCAACTACATGTCTCAATTGCATATCCCAAGCACGAACGTACTTGACGATACCGTGTTCGCGACATCGGTGAGCAGCCTCGAAAACAAACAAAGTGTCCCGTACGAAGGAAAAAATATATATACTTGCTGGTTGGTTGCCTCACAAGAGACACGGGAAACAATGGGTGACAAGTGACCCCAGACTTCCCCCGAGTACTTGTGCAAAACACTTTGGAGCGTCATTTCCATATTCTCGTGTCTCGATCCCAACCCAAGCGTCCCCACACCGAAAACGAACACAAAACAGTCCCAAACAGCCCCTCTTTCCCTTCCAGAACACGGGGAAAAAATTTGGGGAAAAAAAGTTTTCGGCCAAAATCGGCCCGACGGGCGCCCACGGACGGCCCGACGGTCGACCAGGGACCGTCGCGGGCAACAATTGACTGCAAATGGCCGCCCAAAGACAGCCCCACGGACAGACCAATGGCACAACTGACATCCCACATAGACTGCCCGATGGACGGCCAAGGGTCTATCACAGACTGCCCATGGGCGTCGTTGGGCGACCATGGTCGACCACGTACGTCCGTGGGCGTCGTCGCGGGCCATTTTGGACGACCGCGGTCGACCATGGGCGTCGTTCGTCGACGTGGGCGACGTTGGTCGACCATGGACGTCCATGGGCGACGTCCCTGGACACTTTGGACGTCCTCGGTCGACCATGGGCGTCGTTCGTCGACGTGATGGTCGACCATGGGCGACCACGGACGTCGTCGCGGGCCATTTTGGACGACCGCGGTCGACCATGGGCGTCGTTCGTCGACGTGGGCGACGTTGGTCGACCATGGACGTCCATGGGCGACGTCCCTGGACACTTTGGACGTCCTCGGTCGACCATGGGCGTCGTTCGTCGACGTGATGGTCGACCATGGGCGACCACGGACGTCGTCGCGGGCCATTTTGGACGACCGCGGTCGACCATGGGCGTCGTTCGTCGACGTGGGCGACGTTGGTCGACCATGGACGTCCATGGGCGACGTCCCTGGACACTTTGGACGTCCTCGGTCGACCATGGGCGTCGTTCGTCGACGTGATGGTCGACCATGGGCGACCACGGACGTCGTCGCGGGCCATTTGGACGACCGCGGTCGACCATGGGCGTCGTTCGTCGACGTGGGCGACGTTGGTCGACCATGGACGTCCATGGGCGACGTCCCTGGACACTTTGGACGTCCTCGGTCGACCATGGGCGTCGTTCGTCGACGTGATGGTCGACCATGGTCGACCACGTACGTCAGTGGGCGTCGTCGCGGGCCATTTTGGACGACCGCGGTCGACCATGGGCGTCGTTCGTCGACGTGGGCGACGTCGGTCGACCATGGACGTCCATGGGCGACGTCCCTGGACACTTTGGACGTCCTCGGTCGACCATGGGCGTCGTTCGTCGACGTGATGGTCGACCATGGGCGACCACGTACGTCCACGGGCGTCGTCGCGGGCCATTTTGGACTACCGCGGTCGACCATGGGCGTCGTTCGTCGACGTGGGCGACGTCGGTCGACCATGGACGTCCATGGGCGACGTCCCTGGACACTTTGGACGTCCTCGGTCGACCATGGGCGTCGTTCGTCGACGTGATGGTCGACCATGGTCGACCACGTACGTCCGTGGGCGTCGTCGCGGGCCATTTTGGACGACCGCGGTCGACCATGGGCGTCGTTCGTCGACGTGGGCGACGTCGGTCGACCATGGACGTCCATGGGCGACGTCCCTGGACACTTTGGACGTCCTCGGTCGACCATGGGCGTCGTTCGTCGACGTGATGGTCGACCATGGTCGACCACGTACGTCCACGGGCGTCGTCGCGGGCCATTTTGGACGACCGCGGTCGACCATGGGCGTCGTTCGTCGACGTGGGCGACGTCGGTCGACCATGGACGTCCATGGGCGACGTCCCTGGACACTTTGGACGTCCTCGGTCGACCATGGGCGTCGTTCGTCGACCGTGATGGTCGACCATGGTCGACCACGTACGTCCGTGGGCGTCGTCGCGGGCCATTTTGGACGACCGCGGTCGACCATGGGCGTCGTTCGTCGACGTGGGCGACGTTGGTCGACCATGGACGTCCATGGGCGACGTCCCTGGACACTTTGGACGTCCTCGGTCGACCATGGGCGTCGTTCGTCGACGTGATGGTCGACCATGGGCGACCACGGACGTCGTCGCGGGCCATTTTGGACGACCGCGGGTCGACCATGGGCGTCGTTCGTCGACGTGGGCGACGTCGGTCGACCATGGACGTCCATGGGCGACGTCCCTGGACACTTTGGACGTCCTCGGTCGACCATGGGCGTCGTTCGTCGACGTGATGGTCGACCATGGTCGACCACGTACGTCCGTGGGCGTCGTCGCGGGCCATTTTGGACGACCGCGGTCGACCATGGGCGTCGTTCGTCGACGTGGGCGACGTCGGTCGACCATGGACGTCCATGGGCGACGTCCCTGGACACTTTGGACGTCCTCGGTCGACCATGGGCGTCGTTCGTCGACGTGATGGTCGACCATGGTCGACCACGTACGTCCGTGGGCGTCGTCGCGGGCCATTTTGGACGACCGCGGTCGACCATGGGCGTCGTTCGTCGACGTGGGCGACGTCGGTCGACCATGGACGTCCATGGGCGACGTCCCTGGACACTTTGGACGTCCTCGGTCGACCATGGGCGTCGTTCGTCGACGTGATGGTCGACCATGGTCGACCACGTACGTCCACGGGCGTCGTCGCGGGCCATTTTGGACGACCGCGGTCGACCATGGGCGTCGTTCGTCGACGTGGGCGACGTTGGTCGACCATGGACGTCCATGGGCGACGTCCCTGGACACTTTGGACGT
>CAWUCU010000207.1:12500-16127 GCA_963920655.1 Geranium rotundifolium | reverse complement strand
CGTTCGGGAGAGCAACGAGTGCCCGTTTCTTGGCTATAGGAGTGCGTAGCTCCACGCCAACATCACGTTCCGCATCCGAGACCACGAGCCCAAACCCATGCACCTGTTGACCTCTGCGGCGGGGCAGAGAATTAACGGGGCACTGGATGGGCTTCCACGTCCAACGCACGCCCGAGAAGTGCGCACATTGGATTCAAGGCAACTAGGGACTTCGATACCCTCTTTGATGGGCACTTAACACAGGAACCCAACATTCGCCCACGGAGAAATCAACTTCGGAGCCAACCCTGAAAAGGAGCGGGGCGACAGTTAGACGCGCGAGCGTGTAGCCTGCCAACCCTCACAACCAGCCTACCACTCATGTGCCTTCCCGTACGAGGGCGGCGAGATCGCACAACGAACCACGACTGTACAGGCAACAAGGCCGTACAAGCATGCAGAAACGTCGATTGAACCCGCCGCCAACCCCGCTGGGCACGAGAGAACCAACCATCGGCGCCGAGCTTCACAAGTGAAGACGACTGTGATGTTTGCCGCATGTGATTGTTCGTGGTATTTAGGCAAAAAGACAAAGGCGGTATGCCACTTGGGCCTTACATTGCCTCCGACGGGTCCCGAGTTCACGGTTTCGGCGTCATGGTTTTGCCGTGCTAGAGTGGGTGGCGCGTTTGGATTGCGGGCTGCGGGGGTGCAATACTCCCTAACCTACCTGAACCGACACCGTGGCTCCTGCACAAACTACTAACTCGACTTCCTACTAACACGACCTCTGGATTCCATCAAAGGCACTCGTTCAGCCGAGCGCCGACTCTGCCCGTTGAGACTCAACTATCCTCTGCCTTACATTGCCTCCGACGGGTCCACGCCACGGGTTCGGTGTACTGCGTTTGCCGTGCTAGTGAGAGTGTGCGCATTTGGATTGCGGGCTGCGGGGGTGCAATACTCCCTAACCTACCTGAACCGACACCATATCTCCAGCACAAACTACTAACAAGTACTTCTTACTACCACGACCTTTGGATTCCATCAAAGGCACTCGTTCAGCCGAGCGCCGACTCTGTCTGTTGAGACTCAACGACTTGCCATCATCAATACCCAATCACATGCACACCTGCTTGAGCCTTTAGTGTACACGGGCACGTTTTGGTTGGCAAAACTCTTTTTGATTCAGTTGCCAAGATCTCCAACGCCACCACTGGCTCGGAAACGAGGTCGTGGAAGAAATATATTCCTGTCCTGTTCCGGCACTCGACAGCATCAAATCACTAAAACAACGTCCTCACCGACATCCAACCCTCTCTTGGCTCCATTGTCAAGATCTCCAACGCCGCCACTGGCTCGGAAACGAGGTCGTGGAAGAAATATATTCCTGTCCTGTTCCGGCACTCGGCAGCGTCAAATCACCCACCAACATCCTCGCCGTCAACCCAACATTGCCAACCAAACCATTGCCCAGTACAAGAAAGGCTCGAACCGTCTTCCGCGGGACATTTTAGTGGAAAAAATAGACGGTCCCATATTTTTTCCACTTTGCCAGAGCTACACCATTGGCGGTGGTGGAGCTCCGACGCGCACGGGCGGGAGGGCTTTTCCCGTGCAGCCCAAGCGCCCGTGTCGCCCAAAAGGGGTCGACGGGACATTTTGGGACTAAACCAACTCTTCTGTCGCCCCTCCCCACGAGACCATCCACAAACGACAACCCGAGGGGCAATCAAATGGGATGTTGCCGCATGTCTTTCGGTTATCCAGAAAATACATGCTCACCTGCTTGAGCCTTTAGTGTACACGGGCACGTTTTGGTTGGCAAAAACTCTTTTTGATTCAGTTGCCAAGATCTCCAACGCCACCACTGGCTCGGAACGAGGTCGTGGAAGAAATATATTCCTGTCCTGTTCCGGCACTCGGCAGCATCAAATCACTAAAACAACGTCCTCACCGACATCCAACCCTCTCTTGGCTCCACTGTCAGGATCTCCAACGCCACCACTGGCTCGGAAACGAGGTCGTGGAAGAAATATATTCCTGTCCTGTTCCGGCACTCGGCAGCGTCAAATCACCCACCAACATCCTTGCCGTCAACCCAACATTGCCAACCAAACCATTTCCCAGTACAAAAAAGGCTCCAACCGTCTTCCGAGGGACACTGAGGGGAAAAAATAGACGGTTTTGCTATTTTTTCCCCTTCGCCGGAGCTCCGCCGCCGGCGACGGTGGCGACCGCCGCAGGCGGTGGTGGTGGAGCAACGGCGCACGGGGGGGTTAGAGTTTCCATGCATTCTCGCTAAACCGACTTGGTATGTGACCCAACCTACCGCAGCGTGCACCCGTGGTCGCCCGTACAGCGTCCGCGGGCCATTTTGGGTTTCAGCATACCCTCCCCCCCTATAGAGCCTTAAGTGAGAAACCCCCACTGGCACCAGGAAACATCAAATGTTTGAGCAGACATAATGGCCTTTTTTGAAGCTAGGGTTATCCGTTGGCCACCATTTTTTGCAGGCTTGCTTGGCTGGTGCCAAGGTATGCCCAAACCAAATTTCATAATTTTCCGACATCCCGATTATTTATTTTTATTTTTTACATTTTTTAATGTAAAAAAAATCAGAAAATTCAGAAAAAAATTATTTTAATCTGAAATTTTGCAACAAGCATGGAATTGTATAGTTGCAGCTCCCCTCAAAATTTCAGCTCAATCAGAGATCGTTAAGGCGACAAACGATGACGAAACCGAAACAGCCAGTCGTGGTCGCCCATGGTCGCCCGCGGTCGACCACGGACGTCCGTGGTCGCCCATGACGTCGACCAACGACGCCCATGGTCGACCGAGGACGTCCAAAGTGTCCAGGGACGTCGCCCATGGACGTCCATGGTCGACCAACGTCGCCCACGTCGACGAACGACGCCCATGGTCGACCGCGGTCGTCCAAAATGGCCCGCGACGACGCCCGTGGACGTACGTGGTCGACCATGGTCGACCATCACGTCGACGAACGACGCCCATGGTCGACCGAGGACGTCCAAAGTGTCCAGGGACGTCGCCCATGGACGTCCATGGTCGACCGACGTCGCCCACGTCGACGAACGACGCCCATGGTCGACCGCGGTCGTCCAAAATGGCCCGCGACGACGCCCACGGACGTACGTGGTCGACCATGGTCGACCATCACGTCGACGAACGACGCCCATGGTCGACCGAGGACGTCCAAAGTGTCCAGGGACGTCGCCCATGGACGTCCATGGTCGACCGACGTCGCCCACGTCGACGAACGACGCCCATGGTCGACCGCGGTCGTCCAAAATGGCCCGCGACGACGCCCACGGACGTACGTGGTCGACCATGGTCGACCATCACGTCGACGAACGACGCCCATGGTCGACCGAGGACGTCCAAAGTGTCCAGGGACGTCGCCCATGGACGTCCATGTCGACCGACGTCGCCCACGTCGACGAACGACGCCCATGGTCGACCGCGGTCGTCCAAAATGGCCCGCGACGACGTCCGTGGTCGCCCATGGTCGACCATCACGTCGACGAACGACGCCCATGGTCGACCGAGGACGTCCAAAGTGTCCAGGGACGTCGCCCATGGACGTCCAATGGTCGACCAACGTCGCCCACGTCGACGAACGAC
>CAWUCU010000207.1:0-2500 GCA_963920655.1 Geranium rotundifolium | reverse complement strand
TTCGGTTATCCAGAAAATACATGCTCACCTGCTTGAGCCTTTAGTGTACACGGGCACGTTTTGGTTGGCAAAAACTCTTTTTGATTCAGTTGCCAAGATCTCCAACGCCACCACTGGCTCGGAAACGAGGTCGTGGAAGAAATATATTCCTGTCCTGTTCCGGCACTCGGCAGCATCAAATCACTAAAACAACGTCCTCACCGACATCCAACCCTCTCTTGGCTCCACTGTCAGGATCTCCAACGCCACCACTGGCTCGGAAACGAGGTCGTGGAAGAAATATATTCCTGTCCTGTTCCGGCACTCGGCAGCGTCAAATCACCCACCAACATCCTTGCCGTCAACCCAACATTGCCAACCAAACCATTTCCCAGTACAAAAAAGGCTCCAACCGTCTTCCGAGGGACACTGAGGGGAAAAAATAGACGGTTTTGCTATTTTTTCCCCTTCGCCGGAGCTCCGCCGCCGGCGACGGTGGCGACCGCCGCAGGCGGTGGTGGTGGAGCAACGGCGCACGGGGGGGTTAGAGTTTCCATGCATTCTCGCTAAACCGACTTGGTATGTGACCCAACCTACCGCAGCGTGCACCCGTGGTCGCCCGTACAGCGTCCGCGGGCCATTTTGGGTTTCAGCATACCCTCCCCCCCTATAGAGCCTTAAGTGAGAAACCCCCACTGGCACCAGGAAACATCAAATGTTTGAGCAGACATAATGGCCTTTTTTGAAGCTAGGGTTATCCGTTGGCCACCATTTTTTGCAGGCTTGCTTGGCTGGTGCCAAGGTATGCCCAAACCAAATTTCATAATTTTCCGACATCCCGATTATTTATTTTTATTTTTTACATTTTTTAATGTAAAAAAAATCAGAAAATTCAGAAAAAAATTATTTTAATCTGAAATTTTGCAACAAGCATGGAATTGTATAGTTGCAGCTCCCCTCAAAATTTCAGCTCAATCAGAGATCGTTAAGGCGACAAACGATGACGAAACCGAAACAGCCAGTCGTGGTCGCCCATGGTCGCCCGCGGTCGACCACGGACGTCCGTGGTCGCCCATGACGTCGACCAACGACGCCCATGGTCGACCGAGGACGTCCAAAGTGTCCAGGGACGTCGCCCATGGACGTCCATGGTCGACCAACGTCGCCCACGTCGACGAACGACGCCCATGGTCGACCGCGGTCGTCCAAAATGGCCCGCGACGACGCCCGTGGACGTACGTGGTCGACCATGGTCGACCATCACGTCGACGAACGACGCCCATGGTCGACCGAGGACGTCCAAAGTGTCCAGGGACGTCGCCCATGGACGTCCATGGTCGACCGACGTCGCCCACGTCGACGAACGACGCCCATGGTCGACCGCGGTCGTCCAAAATGGCCCGCGACGACGCCCACGGACGTACGTGGTCGACCATGGTCGACCATCACGTCGACGAACGACGCCCATGGTCGACCGAGGACGTCCAAAGTGTCCAGGGACGTCGCCCATGGACGTCCATGGTCGACCGACGTCGCCCACGTCGACGAACGACGCCCATGGTCGACCGCGGTCGTCCAAAATGGCCCGCGACGACGCCCACGGACGTACGTGGTCGACCATGGTCGACCATCACGTCGACGAACGACGCCCATGGTCGACCGAGGACGTCCAAAGTGTCCAGGGACGTCGCCCATGGACGTCCATGGTCGACCGACGTCGCCCACGTCGACGAACGACGCCCATGGTCGACCGCGGTCGTCCAAAATGGCCCGCGACGACGTCCGTGGTCGCCCATGGTCGACCATCACGTCGACGAACGACGCCCATGGTCGACCGAGGACGTCCAAAGTGTCCAGGGACGTCGCCCATGGACGTCCATGGACGTCCATGGTCGACCAACGTCGCCCACGTCGACGAACGACGCCCATGGTCGACCGCGGTTGTCCAAAATGGCCCGCGACGACGCCCGTGGACGTACGTAGTCGACCGTGGTCGACCATCACGTCGACGAACGACGCCCATGGTCGACCGAGCACGTCCAAAGTGTCCAAGGACGTCGCCCATGGACGTCCATGGTCGACCGACGTCGCCCACGTCGACGAACGACGCCCATGGTCGACCGCGGTCGTCCAAAATGGCCCGCGACGACGCCCGTGGACGTACGTGGTCGGCCATGGTCGACCATCACGTCGACGAACGACGCCGATGGTCGTCCAAAGTGTCCAGGGACGTCGCCCATGGTCGACCAACGTCGCCCACGTCGACGAACGACGCACATGGTCGACCGGTGACGTCCAAAATGGCCCGCGACGACGCCCGTGGACGTACGTGGTCGGCCATGGTCGCCCAACGACGCCCATGGGCAGTCTGTGATAGACCCTTGGCCGTCCATCGGGCAGTCTATGTGGGATGTCAGTTGTGCCATTGGTCTGTCCGTGGGGCTGTCTTTGGGCGGCCATTTGCAGTCAATTGTGGCCCGCGACGGTCCCTGGTCGACCGTCGGGCCGTCCGTGGGCGCCC
>CAWUCU010000206.1:0-20844 GCA_963920655.1 Geranium rotundifolium | reverse complement strand
AAAGGAGATTTTGGTGAGACTGTCCATGGTTTTCAACGAAGAGTGGTGCTACTGTTGCTGTTGGAGCCATTCCACTATATACACACGTCGATAAACCAATATCCTCTCAAACATTGGACTTGAGATATTAAAGCACCATTCACTATTTTAAATTACTTATTTGTTGGAGGTACTTGAGTTCATGTTACAAGTTTAGATTTGCTTTACTTTGATCAAGTAATATCATTGTGCTTTGAATTCAAATCATCAAGTCACCCATACCTTTTATATTGTGCATATAGGGGCACACTTCAGTGCAAAATCCCTTGTGTCCTAAACCCCGAAAGTGTAATGTTGCCCTCCAGAAGCAGAATGTTGGGTGTTGTGATAATTACACTTTCGCCCAACATTTCACTTTTGGAGGGCAACATTTCAAGAACAGTTTTAGACACTTGTGTCATTTTATATTTGAGTGTGATTCTTTGTATATATATACACACATATTTCAAGATTTACTCGCTTTCGTATATAAGTCGAATTTCAGTCACTAATTTTGTATGATCCTTTTACTGCTGTTAAGTTCAAGTTCTGAACTCTGAACCTGAAACTACAACACTTTCTATTATTGTTGGTTTCACCATTGCACTATATCCACTTGCATATATAGTTAAGCTCATAAAAGTCAGTGGCGCAGAAGCTTCTGTTAGGTGCATTTCCAAGTGGATCATGATTTCACATTCATTTTATCATAGTACTAATCATTTTAACTACTTGTATATGTCTCCCTCAAGATGCAATGAACCCAACAAACTATTCTAACCCACTTAATTTTAGTCTTTCAAATCATGATATTTAAATATCTCGGTTTATCAACCAAACTGCACCTAAATTTCATCACTGCTGCTGCTTGTCGTCAATCTAGATTGGTCAATTGATGTTGTTAATGCTCAAGGTCGTCTGTCTGTCACATCTCTTGGGAAGGTTCCAACATCTCTGAACTACATGTGCCGTCTTCTCTAGTGCCCCGTTTCAATTATATCGGTGTTCTATTTGTCTTGCACCTCAACTTGATTTTGGTTGAAATATTTTTGGATTGTCGTTTATTGTCTGGCTTTGTTTCGTCCCCGTGTACATTCCATAATTCGGAAAGTATATTCCGTAATTCGGAAAGAATATCCCATAATTCAGACATCGCACGTGAGAGGGTTGATGAGCATCAACGAAATCCTTTTGAAGACTTCAACCGTCAATGAGAGGAAGAAGACCGAAACACATATTATCTAGATTCAAACTCAATTCGGTTTACACCATATTGAATTTGAGGGGGCTGTTAGACTATTAAGGTTAACCCATTTGGTTCAATTGTGTATTAATCAGAGTTTGCTTTTCAATTGTGTATGAGAGTTTCCTATTGATTTGGAGGACTTAAACTATCATAGGGTCGTGTTCAATGTGCCTCTTACACAAATTGCATTCTACGAGGCCATAGATGGCCTAACTATCTATCCGACGCTAATGTGATCAATATTAGGTCATAATCAAGATAATTAGATTTAAGGAGTCTTAACACTCAACTTACCTTCGATATTGTTCCCAATAAGAATTACCCTCGTCTCCACCCGTTCTTATGAGCATGAGTGTAGATTCGAGTCCTAAATATTCTAAGCCAACTTAGGTCACTAGCTCTATGACCCTTATTCCTTGTATTAGGTCTAATTCAAGTATACATGGGAGAATTAGCTGTAAGATTCGTATTTAGGGTTCCTAATTTAGTCTTCCTAAGCACTAATTATGCAACTAGACCTAATACCAATCAAACACCCATGGATTATATTAGGTTTCTTATATTTGGTTTCCTATATTTATGTTTCCTTTTCTCACATGAATTAGGGTTTCTCTATACCTCTATAAATAGAGGTCTCTTGTCCATCATAATATATATCAATAATACATCACTCATTATTTCTATCATGGTATCAGAGACATAATCGATCATTGTTTAAATCTCTACGAATTTATCGCTTTGCCCACTCGTCGATGATTCGTGATTTTGACGGGCGGGCGAGGCAATTCAATCTCAATCTCTACCCAATCTCGTGCTTCTGCCTATTGCAATCACCTTCCAATCAACCCAAATCTATCACCAATCTCTCAATTCAATCCCAATAATTCAATCTCAATCTCTAACCTCTCGCTTCCGTAAACAATCAATCTGGTAATCATTAGGCATTTGCTATCTCGCCATCAGGCACCTAGCATCATTGGGCAGCTGCTATCTCGTCATCAGCCATCAGACATTTGGCAACCATTGGGCAACGGCTTTCTCGCCATAAGCCATCAGACATCTGGCAATCATTGGGCATCTGCTATCTCGTCATCAACTATCAGGCATCTGCTATCTCGCCATTAGCCATCAGGCATATGACAATCATTGGGCATCTGCTATCTCGCCATCAGCCATCAACCATCTGACATCATCGGGCAGCTGCTATCTTGCCATCTGCCATCAAACATCATGCATCATCGGGCATCAACAGACATCATCGGGTATCATGCATCATTTAGCACATACATGCATCAAGCATCCGCCATCGGCCGTGAGCGGCGCGCATCCTCCATCCTCAATCCTCGCCACATCACTTCGACAACATTCTCGGCAGCCGCAACTCTCGCCACAACTCAATACTATCAAGCTTCAAACTCAATTCTTGTTTCACCGCATTGAGTTTGAGGGGGCTGTTAGATTATATTAGGTTTCCTATATTTGGTTTCCTTTTCTCATATGTATTAGGGTTTCTCTATCTCTCTATAAATAGAGGTCTCTTGTCCATCATAATACAAATCAATAATATATCCCTCATTATTTCTATCACTCAATATCCCTAATTGGACAATTAGTTCAAAGCATTCATCAATTCAACAAGGTAATAGACAACAAATTCCATGGCAATAATTATTAAACCTCAACTCAATCTATTCCCAGTCATGATTTCAACAAAATGTCCAATCAAATCCAAAATTCAGTAATCAATACGAATTAAATGGATAGAAAGTTACTCTAGACTGTAGAGATTACAAATCCAAATTTTTTTGTTCAATCCTTAAGGATCAATAGCTTTTCCAAGTATTCTTATTTTTGTTCTTATTCTTCTCCAAATCTCCTATTCTTTTCGTCAATCTCCAAATCCTCTTTAAAAAGGTAGAGTTCTTATAAAAACACTTAACTCTTATTTAAAGTCGTAGATCTTTCAATTCTCTTTAATTTGATATATAATTTTACTCAATCTAAACTCTATATAAAGAAGATATTGTTTTCGAAAGATCTGTCGTCAAGTGGCGGGCAACCACTTTGCGTGGGTCGCCGTTTCCTCACGGGGAAATTGACTTGGAAACTAGCGGAGCATTGTGTCGGGGTGTTGGCCCACCAGTCGTGTTAGCTCGCCAGAGACTCGAATGTCCTGTATTCGGCCGGATTTAGGGAGTGGAAGGGTGGCCTTGCCACTTTGGTCCGCCTATTGACTCTTTCAGTCCTTTCCTCCCATTTTCACTCCAAAATAGACATTTTTTCTACAAATTCACCCAACACCCTTGTAAAGCTCAAATAATACAAATAACCTAAATGCTATCTAAAATTGGGGCGAAATTCAAATTAAATGTGGATGTTTGCCTCGAGAGAAGGCGGATATTACTCTCACACGAACTGCTCCACACTTAACATCTTCTTGCCCCGAACAACAAAAAAATAAAATAAGGAATGACAAATTTACTATTTATTAAAACATATGGTCCTAAATTTTGAACCCTGAGGTAAACTTGCAGGAGGAGTTTGGGTCTTCGGTGCTTATCGATAGTAATTCCCACAAATCGAAAATGCACATGTAATGCAAATGATGCAAGTTAAATTAGACTCGTTCCTACCATACAAAATGTCAAAAAAAACTTAAACTTTATGAAAATATAAAAAAAAAGCTCCAACTTTACAAAGACCCGAGTTTTACGACATTTATAGGAGAACTCAGTATTTACAAAACTCGATTGAAAATGCGCGTATCACACAAAAATACTTACCACTGTTTTCAAAAAGAAAACGCCATAGGTATTTTAAATGTTCACTTTTTTGTAGTGATTATCTACTCACGAGCAAATAAATAACAAGGGTTTTAAAGGAAGAGAGCATGTATAACATGAGATGATTATGATAGTACGCCTGCTAAATCATGATGATTATATATATTATTATGTAGTGGAAGAACACCAAGAAATATGGGTAGGTGCAAATGAGAACGAGGATCTCACATTTTCCTTAATCCTAATTAGAAATAAAAACATGTTGTTTATAGGTCAATTTGCAGCTAATGAGGATTATGATGTCGGCCAAACTCACATTGCTTTTGCCCAAAACACTAATATAAAAACAGGCCATGGACTAGGGTTGTTGGGTTGGAATTTTATGAGGGCCATTTAATTTTATGATCACATTCAAAATGAAAAGTACCATCGATGCATAAGAGAGAAAACCATATAATAATTTTGTGACAATCTCGATTCTAATGATTTTAATCAATCTAGTTACCGGCATAACTTTATATGCATTGAGAATCAGAACCTTACATAAGATGGTTGGTCATGATGAGGTTGTAGCTGTAGGATGATTTATTAGGTCACAATAAGATGTTTTTTACATTTGAAAGGTTTCAAGCGACTACATAAATGTAATAGGTTTCAATATTTTGAATTAACAGTGTACTTTGTGGTGAACCAATGGCAACATCATTAAGTAGTTCCAATGTCAGGCGTCGGGGTTCCCAAGGTCCGCGTAAGAACTTAAGTCTTCACATCTCTTGACTTCATAGCTTCAGTTAGAACCTAATCGTGATCATTAAATAAAAATTTTGAGGAAAAGATGTATGTTAACTCATCTAATTACATAGCACATAATAATTCAATTTTATATAAATGTATGCTCACCTCTCTCTCTTTGAGGTTGCAACAAGGATCGAATTTACAACCAAACAATTTGGATTTACAACCATTGTACCAAGCTTGATTTTGCAATAACTTAAAGTTTTATTCTCTTTAATTTGAATTTAATATCCGGTTCCGTTTAAACCAATGAAAATTCTCGGTTATCGTTTACTAGCATCAATTTAGGTTAACTTGGATTGAGCACCTCTACATTCACCATTATACCCTTCTCCACCCGGTAACACATTTAAGGCTCGAACTCCTAATCTTAAGTTAAGGAGCGAGTAGTTAGACAATCAAGTCAAGCTCAGTTGGTCACTTTTATTTATTTTAGTTACATCATTTAACACAAATCACTTTTAGTATTTCGTAGTTTCAATTTTTGAAATTAAACTTTTCATTTTTACTATTTCATTAATTTTTCAATGTCAAACATTTTGCTTTTTGCTTTTTACTATTTTATGATTTCATTATTTAAAAATTAAACGAACTATTTTATGATGTCCTTCTTTAAAATTAAACTGTTTCATTTATTCATGATATTAATTTTATTTTTTCACTAATGATTGTTTTTTTTTCACAACTCGTGATTTCATTTATTCGTTACGTTAGTTTCATTTACTTAAATACATGTATCATTTCATATCAAATACAATTTTTTATTTGTGAACGTGGTATGGATTTCATTAGCCAATTTTAAGCATATTAAGCTGTAACATAAACTCTAATAAATATCCAGGGTAAACTCCCTGAGATAAACGAGTTTAATTATGAAAGAACAAAAATAAAAAAAATTGTAAAACTAAAACACAGAGCATTCATCCAAACACAAAGAGGAAGTGCCAACAAAATTCCCAAAATAATTTCATAACAAGTATGAGAAATTGAATTTGAACCAACCCTTACATCATTTACACTAAGACCTGAACGGTGAGTCGACCATAAAAACCCAAAATTAGTTCACATAGAGTGTGCCTTTCACAGCAAAGACACTTTCGATATTAAGGGGTGTATTCAATTAAGATTTTAATGGATTTTAAATCTTTTAAAAGTTTATGGATTCTGAAAATTTACAAGACTATTTCAAGTGTATAAAGAGTCTTGATGATTTTAATGGAATGATTTTGCAAATCTCATGATCGGAGATGATACTTCTAAAAGAGTTTGTATGTCTACCAAGACTTTCAAAATCATTCAAAGTCATTCATTTCTCAAAATATACAAAATCATTAACTTTTAAAATACTTGTAGATTTTAAAAGTATTTTTAAAGTCATGATTGAATAACACAAGACTTTAAAAGTATTTTTAAAATCATGATTGAATACCACAAGACTTGGAAAGACTTCTTAAATCCAGTAAAATCATGATTGAATACACCCCCCTAAGAAGTAAGAAACCAACCGACTATAAGTAATATTGTTGCACGGATAAACTTCAAAAATTTGATTTCACGATTTATGTTAGGGGATAATTTTACTTGATTACAATTGTCTTGACATTTTTCTCATTTAATTATAGTTGACTATTTTTTCTCTCTAACAAATGAGTTGAATTTTTTTTTCTCGCTCAACTACATTTTCCGTTTATTTGGAGTCAACACGTCAATTTTCATTGCAAAATGACAAAAAATACCCTTGATTGTCATTCAAATTTTCAAAATCATGTCATTGACCTCTTTTTGTTCAATTTTTTCTTCTCTCTCCCTTGATACTTTCATACCCCTGACTAATTTTGTATCTTTTTTCGAAACTCTAACTATTTTTTTGGGACAACCTACCCCAAAATACTTAAACTACCGTGTTTTAAGAATTAGTTCAATTTGGTTTATCTCTAATTTATATTTAATATGCAATTCAAACGTCTCTAGTTCGATTCAATTTCTTGGTCAGACCGGATTAAACTAGTTAGAGCCCAGTTGAGACGGCTCAATTTAATTTGGTCGGCTTAATTGCGGTTCAACTAGTGGTAGTTTTAGTATTTTAGGTATTTTAAGGGTAGGTTGTCCTAAAATATAGTTAGCGTACTAAAAGGAGACAAAATTAGTTTAGGTATGATAGTGTCATTTTTAGATAGTTTGGTGTAGTAAACTTTCATTATCTCTAATAAGAGATATGAAGTTAAGAAAAAAATTAAATAAAAAATAACATGTTTAATGACAAATTTGTTCTCTTCTTTAACCTCTCTCTCTCATCTCTCTCATAAACTGATAATTTATTTTTGGGGTAATTCTACATGACTACAACTGGATATGTCACATTATTAAATGACTACACCTAAGAATTTTTCGTGTTAGGGTGAATACCCAAGAATTTCATTATTCTCATCGTTATTCATTCCGTCCATTTCCGTTAGTTTTTAACGTGTGAAAAGACTAAAATACCCTTCAGAGGTAAATAACTGTTTTTAATTGAATAAAAAGACTAAAATACCCTTTACTATTCATTTAATTTTCTGAAAAATGCCTCTCTTTCTCTTCTCCCCCTCCGTCGCTACCTCCTCTACCTCCTCCTCCTCCACCACCTCCACCTCCATCATTACCACCACCACCATGATTAAAACACTAAGCCTGACACAAACTTAACATTTACACACAGCAAACTAGTTACAGTTATTAAAGCAATATATTGGGAAAGAATCAAAATGTTCTACAAAAATATTTTAATGAGCTCCAACCTCCAAACATTGAATTTAGGTTTTGTTTAAATTAGTAAGTCGTTATCCCTAATTTAAATCAAGCGTTTGAAATGCAGGGTCATTAGTAGGAGTGTTTATATTCCAAAATAATGGTCTGCACGCCCACCCAAATTGGCCCGGAGCCCGTTGAGCTTTGCACGCAAGTTCAAGGACGGGCTGCAAATGAAAAAGACCTGGCCCGCATGAGAATGAGCATGTTGCGGGTTGAATATATCAAAACCATGGTTAACCGGCCTGCCCACACTACATATCTTTTAGTTCATTTAATTAATTTAACCCAACAAATAAGAAAGTCCATTTAATTTAGAAAACTCATTTTAACAACTCTCCACATCCAAAAACTGAAATTGGTGACCATTGACCACCGATTCTCCTTTTCCAAAATGTTCTTCTCTCTATTAAACTTACGTCTTCTCGCTTTGAATGTTTCACATACCAAAAGTATTTGCAATCAATATGTATTGTTTTAATGGGTTTCAGGCCTAATATGAAATTAAAATTTCTTTTTTGAAGTTTTATATTATTGTGAAAATTTAGGCGGGCGATGCGGGTTGTTAATCAATCCAACCGCGAACCTGTGCGAGTTTTAGCATATCAGACCCGCTTCAATTTGGGCGGTTATTGGGCCATCCAAAATCCTACCCGTATCATTATAGTTGGTTAAATATATTTTCATTTGACCCCTAGTCATTGTTATGCCCTAGAATTTTGTATGGTTTATTTTTAGATTTTGTTTGTTTTTGTTTTAAGCAATCTCCTAGTCCGTCAGCGACTCTATAGCGAGAAATCTCAACCTGACTTTTCTCTTTCACTCGAACAGACTTGTCAGGTTACTCTCAAACAAACTTAAGTCACCGACAGCAATTTCGGCTCACCTAGTTCTCATTTGTCTTCTAATTCGTTCGTATCGATCGCTGACTTCCTCATCTCGCGCTCCAACTTACTAATCTTCTCAATCGGCACACACGTCTCCTTCCTCTTTGTTGTCTCTTGTTCTCTGATTCGCTCATGCGCAAACGGTGGTCCTCGTCAAGGTAACGGTCCACCACTGGTTCGGGTCACATATGGATTCCCATATGAGAGATTCAGACATAAAACCCGAAAAAGGTGGAGATATGTGAAAATATAGAAATAGTAAAGAAGAGGGAAAGAGGGAGTAGAGAAAAAAAAGTTAATGGCATACATGTATTTTTATCATTTCACATTCATAACCAACTAAAAAATAACTAAATGTAATAGAGTGAGAAAGAAATAGTGAACTACAATTAGCCTACACAAATTTCTCATGCAAGCATTTACATCCAACCATAATCCCCACATGACATGCATAACTTATATCCAAAATTTACAAATTACAACAAGACCAACAAATTAAGACTTCAAGCTCATGTATAATTAATTCATGAGAAAATAGCAAAAATGTGCTATATAATGTAACATTTTTGTAAAAAGATGTTGTATTGTTTGTTAATGGTGGAAATGTGTTGTCATTATGGTTGTCCATTTTAACTAAGAACCGGTAACCGAACCAAAATCGAATCAAACCAAATTCAAAAAAAATTAAAAATCATGAATTATGGTTAGGTTACAGTTTTAATTTTAAGTGGACCATTTAATTTTGGTTCGGGGTTCATATGATATAAAACTACTTGTTAACCAGATAAACCGAACTGAAATTGAATTTGCCCGTGTCACTCTTATAATCATCCTGATCCACACATCATTTTTCAATTTGTCAACCCTAAATAAATCTCAATACTACTCAAACTCGTACTTAGATTCGTACCAATTCACAATTGAAGAAATCTTGTTGCATACTTATGTTTCACACTTTTAATTTGGTATATTTGACGTAAATTTTAGTTTTACGTGGATTGAATTTTAGATTTGGTAAGATTAGATTGCTTGGTAATTTTTTGGTCATTTAAAGTTAATATTAACTTTATGCATATTCCTAATTGTCATTAGTTGAATGAACCTAAAATCAGCCCAAATATTAAGCTCATTAATATGGTTGGTTCAATTTAAACCAAAAATCGACCAACTTTCTAGCCGGTTAAAAACCAGTCATTTAATTACACTTAGTTTTGGTTATGGTTTCAAAAATTTTAAAACTAATGTTTTGGTTCGAGTCAAATTTGAATGTTTTGGTTCGGTTAACCGACCATGGACAACCCTAGTTGTAATGTTTGTCTTTTTTTGGCAAAATGTGTGCATCATTACAAAATTGCCACTAAAATTGAAAATGAAAATTTTTATAACATAATTTAACTAAAAATTTGAATTACAAAAATTAATCATACAAATTTTACTAAGAAAATGAAAACAAAAAGAAATCTTTTTTAAATATTTATTTTTAAAAAATTCTAAAACAACACTACCTCTAGATTAAACTAGAGCTGAAACGTAAAATCTCACAACTAAACCATCTTGTGTTTTACTCCAACTACAAGAAAGATAAGAGAAATATCACCATATTAGTGACATTATAACCAGAAAATCAAATTTGATTACCGAGAGCTTCAAATTTTTATTCGCCATTTAAATTTAGTACTACGAAGATTTAAAATATAGTATTTTAGGGAAATTGTAAGAAAATCATCATCAACTATTCATAATATGCAATTTATCCCTATTAACTAAAAAGCAATGTAAATCACCATATTCAACCATTCATATTTTTCAATTTATCACTTTTAACTTCAACTATTTTCATTTTCTAACGGAGTAAAATTAAGAGATAATTACAAATTACTATACTCTCTAAACCTCGTTCTCATATCACTATACTCAATTTTGAATTTTTTTTCTCACTCCTCCAACTTTGATTACCTTACACCTAAGGTAAGGGGAGAGTGTGAGATGGGAGGTGAGAGGTTGAAGAAGGGGGCAATATTGTCATTTCACTTACATTTTTTATTTGATTTTTAATTTGCTATATTTTGTTTGGTTGAAAAAATAATTATGCCCTTGATCTACAAGTTTAAATTCTTATTTAAGTGAGGGTAAACTAGTATTTTCACATTTATCAGATAATTATATCACTAAAGCTTATGTAGAAGGGCATTTTGGACATTTTACGAATCACTTCTGTTAGATTTAACCGAAAATTATCTTAAGTGTAACGTAATCAAAGTTGGGGGAGTGAGAAAAAAAACTCAAAGCTGGGTATATGAGAACGAGGCTTGGGGGTATAGTGATTTGTAATACCCCTAAAATTAATAAAAAAAACTATTGTTCAATGTGAATAAAACATTATTGACATCACTGTAAATATGAATAAAAAATTTACAATGAATTAGAGATTGATTATGGCAGGAACTACAACGAATGAAATTAAGGTATAGTTATGATGGAGCAGGTTCAACTTGAGTAACTCGTTAATCAATCTGAATGCCTCCAAATTTATATTTCTTATTCATTACCGTCTAGATTGCACCAATTTGGGTCTTATAAATAGGTCCGGCTCAATGAGTTGTGGGGCCTAAAACAAAAGTTTATATAAAAGAAAAGACATACTCCTATAAGTTTATTAATAAATAAGGTATTAACATTTAAGGAGGACATAATAAGCCCCATGCCTGCATTAAATATATCAAAAAACATCAGTTTTAAGAGAAAAGATTCTAAGCCGACTGAAATTTAAGGAGGAAGGGGAAGCATCGACCTACATGGGCTACCAAACATGGTGGGTCAAAGTAAGTTTAGGGCTCTGGCTTTTGCAAGGGAGAAAATTGTGTCTAGAATTTCCAGCTGGAGCACCCGGTTCCTATCTCAGGCATGAAGGGAGGTGATGATAAAATTTGTACTCTAGTCTCTCCCTGAGTAAGATGTGATTATTTCAATTTCCCTCAATCTTGTATGATGAGATTGGCATAATTATGAGCAAATTTTGGTGGAAGGGCTTGGCAGGAAAAGCAAGGGTCATATGGAGACGGTGGTCGGAGTTAGGCAAACATAAGAAGGCATGGAAAACGTGGTTTTTGAATTTTAGAGAATTTAATATTGTTCTATTGGGAAAACAAGTGTGGCAACTGTTAACAAGGCTAAACTCACTCTCTTTCCGTATTCTAAAGGCAAGATATTTCCTCATACCAATTTCTTACAGGCACCTTTGGGATCTCACCCTATTTTTATCTAGAGGAGTGTATGGGAGACAAGATGACTGATTCTTAGAGGGGCTCAAAGAAGCATTGGTCCGGGTAATACTTCAATATTAGGAAACCCATGGTTGTCGGGTCAAGACTCATTTATTCGCCGATCACTTAGTCTGGTTCATGAAGCTAAAGTAGCCAATCTATTTTTGCCTGATTGCAGAGCTTAAGATACGGGGAAGGTGAGTTCCCTTCTGCACACTATTTAAAGACACTTGTTTGATCCAAGAATCAGTTTTACAAAGGAAATTGCTAGCCTAACTTGTAAAATTATGGAAGCTTCAATAAACTCCTCTCATATGAAGCCTAACTTGATTACTTTAAAATGAAGGAAATAAGGAAATAAGGATGCTGGGAATAGTCTAGTTGTGCCCTGGACTAACTAGCTAGAAGACTGAAAACTGAAGAAGTCTAGTTCCTCATCGATATATCATAATGAGCTTAAAGTTTTGTTATTATACCAAACAATAGTGAGCCTTTGTTGGGCCAGAAAGTGACGCAGAAATGTCGCTCTCTGAAAAGATAACTTCCGCGCAAGCGTACGCGGTCACAAGTAATACAATTTATAAATGGTAAGATATCGGGTCGATCTATAGGGACCAAATAGGGGTCTCTCAATTTGACATTTCGCGTCTTCTTTTCGGACACGACTCGATAAAGTAAACTACACAAGAAGACAAATTAAATTACACTAAACACACAACTACAACTATACTACAACTAATGCAAGAAATTAAATGGGGGAGGCGAATTGTAGATGGTTGGTTGGAAGTCAAGGATTCGAGAACCTAAGGAACTAGACATTCATACAAATCAAATTTTAATTGAACTACTAATCTTAAGCATGCAATTTAGTAAAATGTCCTGTGCCTTAAAATACTAAATTTTTCTCTCAAAATTGGTCTTAGCGTAGTCTCAGGTCAATCTTACCCTCTCAGGATCAAATGTGACTTGCAACCGCATAAAGCACGACAATTTTAAGCCAAGGGTTGTATATGGGCGTCATGACACGATCATGAACCCTAACCATCTACACTATCTAGGTCCGACACAACCCGCTCCTCTCGAAATCAATGTCGCAACCCATGATATCTAACTCAGGGTGCCAATCTAAATTAGACACAATCATAACAAGATAGTGCAATTTAAACAACCAAGCATTGATAGAATTAATATCGAACAACGTACCAAAATATTAGTTCTCATGATGAGTAAAATGAATAACCTATGCCATAAATACCAACTTCGCTTCTCGGCATTGCGATTGGCCAAATTCCGAGTCAATTCTTACCCTCTCGGGTTTGAACCAACGTCGAAACCGCATTCGCCCGACAATGTTAGGCTAAGTGCTAATCTGGGGCATCTCCGCACGGCTTCGAACCCCTAGTACTTTGTGATGCCTAGATTCCTGACTATCCGTCCCTCTCGGGCTCAGCTTAGTCACCTAAACATGTATCCTAAGTAACTAAGTCAAGATACAAGCATTCAAATAAGATAAACACACACCATAATCTTCAACCTAGAACTAATACCTCAATATCAATCAAAACCAATCTATACAAAGGTCTAGCTCCCATGACTAAAGATATGACATGTGAAATAAAAGCAAAATCATCCCTGCATTTATATTGTAATTGAAAATCAGAAAATCAACTATATTTTGTTAGGTTTTTGCTGGTTATGAATGATTAGAATATGCAATACTTGTCCGATCTTGTGGATTTGATATAAGAAAATCAAATAAACCATATCGTATGTGTCGATTCGTAAATTGATTTAGTTTCGAAAATTCAAAACATTTTGTTTATCTTTTGATCTCAAACATCTAAGGAGTGAGCTTCTTTTTAACTTCACTTGTAATTGTACACTCACCAAAAACAAGTGAAGAAACTTCAGTCTGGATTTGAGCCTAAATCTCATTTAGGCGTTTTATTTTGTCTCCACGGAAATCAAAGTCCACGTGATTCGTCGTGTTCCCAAAACTTTTTTTTAAAATCGTCTTGTACACAAAACTCTTTTTGCGATGTCTTGTACTCAAAACTCTTTTATAGAATATTTTGCTCCCAAAACTCCTTTTGGGAATTCCTTGTACCCAAAAATACTTATAGGAACGAATCAAAACACCTTTTAGACTTTCATATGATATGATAAAGAACATCTCATATTCTATAATATCGAAACGAATTGGATAAACTCTATTGTATCAGAACAATATTTGAATCGGTTATAATAAATGATCTCATCATTTATTTATCACCGTGGATCAGCAACATCACAATATGATTATATTTATAGGATCAGTACATATTCATATTATAAATATAATCATCAATACTAGAATATATACAAAGCAATTACCGAAACGCATATATTCACATAAACATATATATGAAGATAGGGAAGCATCCAATGATAAGTATCATTAGTATACACACATCTATATTTATGTTCACCATAACACACATGTACACATGTATATATAATCATTACCGAAACATATATATCTATACACATATATAAAGGGGCATATTTAAGTGTCAACCAGGAGGCTGGTGCGAACTGCTGCTCGCACGTATTTCCTTTATTAATTCATGTCTTTCCATTATTATAATATGTATTTTCATAATATCGGGAGAATTGTGTAACGAGGGGTCCCCGGGTGTAACGAGAATGATGTGTATTTTATTCAAGGGATAATGACACTTTCATTCCTTAACTATTTTTCTCTTTTTTGGTACTCTCACATATTTTTTGTGACAACATACGCTAAAATGACTAAAATATCATTGGTTTAAGAAATTAGAATAAAATTGGTCCAATTTGATTTATCAAACCGATTTGAAATGGTTCAAATTTAATTTTAGATTTGAGAGCATAATTGTAATTGCATCTTAAATATAAACCAAATTGAACAAAAGATAAACAGAATTGAATTAATTTAATTTTTAGTTTCTTAAACTAATGGTAGTTTAGGCATCTTAAAGATAGGTTGTCACAAACAAATTGTCATGATACTAAAAAAGAGACTAAAATAGTTAAGGTATGAAAATGTCATTTCACTATAGTTAAGTGTAACAAAATGTCATTGTCCCTTTATTCAATAACCAATCAGTGAACCCTGTCGGGAAAACGGGACTCCTGTGTACAACGGGGTCCATGTGATAACGAGTTATGGAAATAAATATCATAATAATGAAAACACCGACTGTTTTATGGAAATACATAACTTAATAATAAAAACACAGGCACATATAACTGGTTCATACGGGTTCACACAACGTCTGGTTCGCACCAGATCACGCCTCTCTCTCTATATAATCATCAATAACCGAGTTTGGATGTATAGTCATCAATCACATGTATATATAATTATCAAACAACATATATATATATATGTTTATATATCTCACGGAACAGATGCTATATCACCAAATTTATAGAACCTTATCAACACATCTGTATACCTTGATTGAATATGCTTGGACCTTTATGAGCTTCACAAAGCACACCATTGTTCAGTCGAATCAAGAGCCATTCTCACGTAGCTCAATTTAGTTTACCTTTTTGGCTCCCTCTTGTGATAGTGTCGGCTCACAAAAACAGGAATCGAATTCCTATTTTGTACCGTAACCCTTACTAGGTTAGGATTAGGTTGTATTTATACTAATTTTAATCAAGCCAATTCTAATCACATTAGAATATATTAATTAAATTAATAGCACATAATACCTAAACATTACATTATCATATATATATATATATATATATATATATATATATATATATATATATATATATATATATAATGTCAATATTAAATATAACACTTATATTAAATATAATATTCAGTTTAGTTTAATTAAATTAAATTATTATTTAAATAATATATATTTATTATATTCAAAATATAATAATATATATCCAAATTCATATCATAATTGAGTTTTCAAAATAAGTTTTGTTTCATTCTTATTTTGTGTGTGACGATATAAGTTTAACATTAAGCCGGTAGTAATTTAATTAATCTTATTAATTATTAATTAAGGTTATCACTACACCATTTTGTCACAAGGATGGCGCACACAGAGAAGGTGCGCAGTCCTAAGTCAAGGCCAGGACTGCGCACGGTATATGTGCGCAGGCATAAGGCACGGCAAGGACTGCGCACCAAAAAGTGCGCAGTTACAAGCTTAGGACTGCGCACGCAAATGTGTGTGCGCAGTCTGTACATTTTGACTAAAATTGACCGACCGTTGGCAACGGTTGAATGTATAGCCGTTACACATGAGACTGTTGCCAAGGACCGCGCACACATTGAATGTGCGCAGTCCTTAGCTTGTGCCTGCGCACTTTTGTGGGTGCGCAGTCATCAACTTTCTACCTATAAATAGCAGAAAGTTGATGTTGTGTTGTGAGAGTGATTTTGGATAGTTGGTGCTGTGTTGGGAGGTACAAATTGAGGGTTCAAATATACGACTTGTAGAGGCAAATAAACTCATCAAGAATCCGAAGACATCGTATGTGCACATCATTCGTCCATTGTAAGGTATGTACGTGTGTCCATTGTAAGTATATATATCGTTTTATTTCGAAATAGAATTTAGATATAGTAGTGTGATTTAGTAATTAGTGATTGTTGAAAACGTAGATAAAAAATGGATCGATCGTGGATGGGAATGGATAGGTCAACAAATGCTTTCAAGAGAGGTGTTAGCAGTTTCGTAATTTTTGCGAGAGAAAATGGTATACAATACGGCCCAGATCGATTCAAGTGCCCGTGTTCGACATGTTGTAATTTTCGTTTCCACGAGATGCCGATCATTTGTACACATTTACTTAGGAAAGGGTTCATGAGATATTATACAATATGGACCGAACATGGCGAAGTGAGAGAAGTCGGGGAGAGCAGTAACCAGGGTCTTCGTTATTCCCCTGTTCACAGTCCCGTGGTTGATCATGTTCATCAGTTCGTGCATGATGTAGACTCAGGTCGAGATGTTAGAGTTGAACCACTTGGAGAAGCAACTGATATGGCGATTCAAGTAGATGCTGATGCTGCTTGAGCAACGACGAGAAAGTACAAGCAGTTGGTGGCAGAGATGGAGAAACAATTGTATGATGGTAGCGACGATATAGCGTTGGCCGCACTGCTGCAAATTCTGTCAATCAATCATAAGACGGGGATGCCAGACACGACATTTGACGATGTAGCTGCGTACGTTTCCAGCAAGTTGCCGCAACCCAATGCGCATGTGGCAAACTACGCATCAGCAAAGCAGAAATTAAAGTCAATAGAATTGCCATTTGGTGAAATATGATGCATGTTACCACGGTTGCATATTGTACTACAAAGAGCACATATATTCCACAGAGTGTCCAGTATGTGGAGATTGTCGGTACGAATATGTTGGAAGATTGACTGTGGCAAAGAAGACATTATGGTATTTTCCATTGGCACCGCGTTTGTAGCGACTATTTGCCGTACCCGAGACGTCTGAGTGGATGCGTTGGCACGGGGAGCGGGAGAGGGTGGACGATGATACACTCGAACATCCAGCAGACAGAGAAGATTGGATTACGTTTGACAGGACATACCCGAGTTTTTCAGCAGAAATTCGTAACGTGCGCCTCGCCATTGCAACTGACGGTTTCTGTCCGTTCGGACCAAACACACCGCCTTATAGCCTTTGGCCCGTCGTCGTTATCCCGCTAAATTTCCCCCCATCAATGGCAATGAAGAAGGAATACAATCTGCTGACGATGTTGATATCTGGTCCAAAGTCACCAGGTAAATGTTTGAATAATTTTATGAGGCCATTGATCGATGAGTTGCATGAACTATGGCTTTCCAAATGCGTGCTGCAGTGATGTGGAATTCAAACAAAAGGTTACAAGGCTTGTCCTATATGCATGGACGACATTGATTCCACTCATAAACGGGGGAGAACGTTGTACTTGGGTGCACGCAAGTACTTAAATCGAAGGCATCGATTGCGTCGGGCGAGACAAGCTTTTAATGGAACAGTTGAAGAAAGAGATGCGCCTCGTATCTACTCTGGGGAGGAAGTATTTTAATTCATATTGCAAAATGAATATCCAGTACAGAGTTTGGACCCGCTGTTGAAACCCAGGGCAACTCGGGAGAAGTATTGTTGGACGCACAAAAGCATATTCTGGGAGCTGGATTATTGGAAGACTCATCAAGTGAGACATGCCCTTGATGTGATGCATATAGAGAAAAATGTGTGCGACAATGTTATGAGCACCGTGATGGGAGTTGGTGGGAAGACTAAGGATGATGAGAAGGCCCGATTCACGTTACAGGATTTGAACGTGCGACCGCATCTTTGGCCTGTACATGGTAATGACGGAAAATGGGTTCTCCCTCAGGCAGGGTATGTTGTGAAGCCAAAAGATCGTGGAGAAGTACTTGACCATCTTAGGATGGTCAAGTACCCAAGTGGGTATGCGGGAAGTCTGAAGAATAAAATAAAGGAAGACAAAAGATTTTACGGGCTCAAGACGCACGAATGTCACGTGTTGATTAAGAGGATATTTCCGATTATGATTCGAAAATACGTCGATTCAGAAGTAGCAGACGTATTGGTTGAGTTGGGAACATTTTTTCAGAAGTTGTGTGCCATGGAGCTAAAAAAATCCACCCTCATCCAGATGAGAGAAGACATTGCGATGATTCAGTGCAAGTTGGAGATGATTTTTCCCCCAGCATTCTTCACAATACAGACGCACCTACCTATACATCTTGCATATCAGGTTTTGCGAACTGGACCAGTTCACTTCACGTGGATGTTTCCGATTGAAAGGTACGTGATATTTAAGTTATCGGCTAGTACAGTTCATTTCATCATAAATGAACTTGAATTTATACTTTAACGTGCAGGCAACTCGGTGAGTACAAGAGAAGTGTGCGTAACATGCGATATCCTGAAGGGTGCATAGCACAACAATATTTGATGCACGAGTCAGTTATTTTTACTCGCATGTACCTAAATCGGGGTACCTCGTCCAATCCCGGTGCGGTGAATGCAACCATGGTACATGACATCTCGGTAGTGTCTCAGTTGATTGAATTGCGTAGCGTCGTTCGCAATTCAAAATTGCCAAAAGATGAGTTGTTTTGGGTCCATTGGACAGTCACGGAGAATTGTGCAGAGATGGATACATTCATAGACACGCATGAAAACTGGTTCAAAAGAAATCACCCCAATGGCAGCATTGAAGATCGGGTCATTTCCTTCAACAAAAAATTCGCAAAATGTGTAAGTGCTCAAATCTAAAATCGCGTGTACTAATTATTGTCTTCGTTTTGGACTAAACCCAACTTTGATTGTTATTACAGATGCGAAATCCTGGGTATAAGAATGAATTGACGTTGCTTTCTCATGGACCCCAGAGTTCGAGCATATATTCGCAATGTACAGTCAATGGCGTGAAGTTCGTCTGTCAACGATTAGACGAAAGGAGAGTGAATCAGAATTCTGGAATAATGATAGAAGCGATCGACAAGACATATTTTGGTGTTCTTCTGGACGTCTGCGTACTCAAATACCTCCAGAGCTTGCATGTGGTTGTGTTCAAGTGTAGATGGTACGATGAGAGCAGGTTAAGGCATGATCGGGGGTTGATGCCGGTTAACACGACAACCAATTGTTACAGGGAGAACCCTTTCTGTCTTGCCTTAGAGGCGAAACAAGTTTTCTATGTCGAAGATCCGAGAACTGGTCGCGGGTGGAAAGTTGTGAACTTTGTCAACCATAGGGGTTGTTACAACCCGAAGACACTAGCCCGTACAGCCGAAGCCCCCATGTACGAGGTGGACGAGCCTTACCAAGAGCCAAACACGAACAGAATTGAGATTGACAGGCCGGGAGGAATAACAATAGATTTTAGCAGTTTTCAGTTCCAATCAAATATACCGCCCGTTCAAATTGCTGACATACCACCAGACATAGAAGAATATAGTAGTAGTGCATCCGACAATAGCGATATGGAAGGACATGAAGATTATGTATCTGATTGAAAGTGTTGTAATTTCGTTTTGAATTGATAATAAATTACAAAATTTGCAAAATGTGCTCAGTTAAAAAAAATGTGTTAAAAATGTAGAAAAAAGTGTTAGGAAAATGTAGAAAAAAGTGTTACAAAAAAATGTTAGGAAAATGTAGAAAAAAGTGTTACAAAAAAATGTTAGGAAAATGTAGAAAAATTTGTAAGAAAAAGGGTTACAAAAAGTGTCAAAAATTTTCTCAGTGTTAAGGACGGCGCACAGTTACATGTGCGCAGTCCTTAACATTTAGAAAATTTTGTAAGTGTTAAGGACTGCGCACATGTAACTGTGCGCCGTCCTTAAGTTGTTGACCGTTGACTATTTAGGTCAAATCAATGTTTGACCTCAATTTCCGATGCTCTGGATTAATTATTTTTTAATCGTAGGTCTTCATGTGGAAATGTAAGTACCCAATGTTCACTGCGCACAATAAAATTGTTCAATATCGACTAAAAACGTAGCAAAAATTGATGATCTTGGTATATACACACGTGTCCGCGACTCATCGGGTACTTTATTGATATTGATTTGTCAATAAAATTATTCAAGTTTTGACGAGTAAAAGAGAATCATATATTCGGTCTCATCTGTACGGTTGGATTAAATTTTGTTTTGCCAACATTGAATCGTCTTCGATGTATAAGTTTATGTATATTGAAAATAAGGGTTCACATTGTACGATTTAACAATCTACAATCACCGAACGTATGAAAAGTGAATTATAAAAATCGAAACCGTAGGATATGTAGAGAATCATGGATTGCATATACACAACAATTTTTACACAAATCGAACCACGGGATCCTAGTCGATGAGGCGACCGAATATAAAGTCAACCATAGAAGTCAACCATTCAAAGGCTTATGATTGCGCACAAAAGCAATGTGCGCAGTCATAAGCATTTAAACCCCGATTTCAGTGCCATTTCTCTCTTATTCTGCAAACCATTAGTATAATTCTAACCTAAAAATTATTACTCCTC
>CAWUCU010000204.1:15000-16684 GCA_963920655.1 Geranium rotundifolium | reverse complement strand
GTCCCAACTACACAAACACGTGTATCCCAACTACATGTCTCAATTGCATATCCCAAGCACGAACGTACTTGACGATAAGTCTTGAACCGTGTTCGCGACATCGGTGAGCAGCCTCGAAAACAAACAAAGTGTCCCGTACGAAGGAAAATATATATATATATATATATATATATATATATATATATATATATACTTGCTGGTTGGTTGCCTCACAAGAGACACGGGAAACAATGGGTGACAAGTGACCCCAGACTTCCCCCGAGTACTTGTGCAAAACACTTTGGAGCGTCATTTCCATATTCTCGTGTCTCGATCCCAACCCAAGCGTCCCCACATCGAAAACGAACACAAAACAGTCCCCAAACAGCCCCTCTTTCCCTTCCAGAACACGGGGAAAAAATTTGGGGAAAAAAAGTTTTCGGCCAAAATCGGCCCGACGGGCGCCCACGGACGGCCCGACGGTCGACCAGGGACCGTCGCGGGCCACAATTGACTGCAAATGGCCGCCCAAAGACAGCCCCACGGACAGACCAATGGCACAACTGACATCCCACATAGACTGCCCGATGGACGGCCAAGGGTCTATCACAGACTGCCCATGGGCGTCGTTGGGCGACCATGGCCGACCACGTACGTCCACGGGCGTCGTCGCGGGCCATTTTGGACGTCACCGGTCGACCATGTGCGTCGTTCGTCGACGTGGGCGACGTTGGTCGACCATGGGCGACGTCCCTGGACACTTTGGACGACCATCGGCGTCGTTCGTCGACGTGATGGTCGACCATGGCCGACCACGTACGTCCACGGGCGTCGTCGCGGGCCATTTTGGACGACCGCGGTCGACCATGGGCGTCGTTCGTCGACGTGGGCGACGTCGGTCGACCATGGACGTCCATGGGCGACGTCCTTGGACACTTTGGACGTGCTCGGTCGACCATGGGCGTCGTTCGTCGACGTGATGGTCGACCACGGTCGACTACGTACGTCCACGGGCGTCGTCGCGGGCCATTTTGGACAACCGCGGTCGACCATGGGCGTCGTTCGTCGACGTGGGCGACGTTGGTCGACCATGGACGTCCATGGGCGACGTCCCTGGACACTTTGGACGTGCTCGGTCGACCATGGGCGTCGTTCGTCGACGTGATGGTCGACCACGGTCGACCACGTACGTCCACGGGCGTCGTCGCGGGCCATTTTGGACGACCGCGGTCGACCATGGGCGTCGTTCGTCGACGTGGGCGACGTTGGTCGACCATGGACGTCCATGGGCGACGTCCCTGGACACTTTGGACGTGCTCGGTCGACCATGGGCGTCGTTCGTCGACGTGATGGTCGACCATGGTCGACCACGTACGTCCACGGGCGTCGTCGCGGGCCATTTTGGACGACCGCGGTCGACCATGGGCGTCGTTCGTCGACGTGGGCGACGTTGGTCGACCATGGACGTCCATGGGCGACGTCCCTGGACACTTTGGACGTGCTCGGTCGACCATGGGCGTCGCTCGTCGACGTGATGGTCGACCATGGTCGACCACGTACGTCCACGGGCGTCGTCGCGGGCCATTTTGGACGACCGCGGTCGACCATGGGCGTCGTTCGTCAACTTGGGCGACGTTGGTCGACCATGGACGTCCATGGGCGACGTCCCTGGACACTTTGGACGTCCTCGGTCGACCATGGGCGT
>CAWUCU010000204.1:0-5000 GCA_963920655.1 Geranium rotundifolium | reverse complement strand
ACGTTGGTCGACCATGGACGTCCATGGGCGACGTCCCTGGACACTTTGGACGTCCTCGGTCGACCATGGGCGTCGTTCGTCGACGTGATGGTCGACCATGGGCGACCACGGACGTCGTCGCGGGCCATTTTGGACGACCGCGGTCGACCATGGGCGTCGTTCGTCGACGTGGGCGACGTTGGTCGACCATGGACGTCCATGGGCGACGTCCCTGGACACTTTGGACGTCCTCGGTCGACCATGGGCGTCGTTCGTCGACGTGATGGTCGACCATGGGCGACCACGGACGTCGTCGCGGGCCATTTTGGACGACCGCGGTCGACCATGGGCGTCGTTCGTCGACGTGGGCGACGTTGGTCGACCATGGACGTCCATGGGCGACGTCCCTGGACACTTTGGACGTCCTCGGTCGACCATGGGCGTCGTTCGTCGACGTGATGGTCGACCATGGTCGACCACGTACGTCAGTGGGCGTCGTCGCGGGCCATTTTGGACGACCGCGGTCGACCATGGGCGTCGTTCGTCGACGTGGGCGACGTCGGTCGACCATGGACGTCCATGGGCGACGTCCCTGGACACTTTGGACGTCCTCGGTCGACCATGGGCGTCGTTCGTCGACGTGATGGTCGACCATGGGCGACCACGTACGTCCACGGGCGTCGTCGCGGGCCATTTTGGACTACCGCGGTCGACCATGGGCGTCGTTCGTCGACGTGGGCGACGTCGGTCGACCATGGACGTCCATGGGCGACGTCCCTGGACACTTTGGACGTCCTCGGTCGACCATGGGCGTCGTTCGTCGACGTGATGGTCGACCATGGTCGACCACGTACGTCCGTGGGCGTCGTCGCGGGCCATTTTGGACGACCGCGGTCGACCATGGGCGTCGTTCGTCGACGTGGGCGACGTCGGTCGACCATGGACGTCCATGGGCGACGTCCCTGGACACTTTGGACGTCCTCGGTCGACCATGGGCGTCGTTCGTCGACGTGATGGTCGACCATGGTCGACCACGTACGTCCACGGGCGTCGTCGCGGGCCATTTTGGACGACCGCGGTCGACCATGGGCGTCGTTCGTCGACGTGGGCGACGTCGGTCGACCATGGACGTCCATGGGCGACGTCCCTGGACACTTTGGACGTCCTCGGTCGACCATGGGCGTCGTTCGTCGACGTGATGGTCGACCATGGTCGACCACGTACGTCCGTGGGCGTCGTCGCGGGCCATTTTGGACGACCGCGGTCGACCATGGGCGTCGTTCGTCGACGTGGGCGACGTTGGTCGACCATGGACGTCCATGGGCGACGTCCCTGGACACTTTGGACGTCCTCGGTCGACCATGGGCGTCGTTCGTCGACGTGATGGTCGACCATGGGCGACCACGGACGTCGTCGCGGGCCATTTTGGACGACCGCGGTCGACCATGGGCGTCGTTCGTCGACGTGGGCGACGTCGGTCGACCATGGACGTCCATGGGCGACGTCCCTGGACACTTTGGACGTCCTCGGTCGACCATGGGCGTCGTTCGTCGACGTGATGGTCGACCATGGTCGACCACGTACGTCCGTGGGCGTCGTCGCGGGCCATTTTGGACGACCGCGGTCGACCATGGGCGTCGTTCGTCGACGTGGGCGACGTCGGTCGACCATGGACGTCCATGGGCGACGTCCCTGGACACTTTGGACGTCCTCGGTCGACCATGGGCGTCGTTCGTCGACGTGATGGTCGACCATGGTCGACCACGTACGTCCGTGGGCGTCGTCGCGGGCCATTTTGGACGACCGCGGTCGACCATGGGCGTCGTTCGTCGACGTGGGCGACGTCGGTCGACCATGGACGTCCATGGGCGACGTCCCTGGACACTTTGGACGTCCTCGGTCGACCATGGGCGTCGTTCGTCGACGTGATGGTCGACCATGGTCGACCACGTACGTCCACGGGCGTCGTCGCGGGCCATTTTGGACGACCGCGGTCGACCATTGGGCGTCGTTCGTCGACGTGGGCGACGTTGGTCGACCATGGACGTCCATGGGCGACGTCCCTGGACACTTTGGACGTCCTCGGTCGACCATGGGCGTCGTTGGTCGACGTCATGGGCGACCACGGACGTCCGTGGTCGACCGCGGGCGACCATGGGCGACCACGACTGGCTGTTTCGGTTTCGTCATCGTTTGTCGCCTTAACGATCTCTGATTGAGCTGAAATTTTGAGGGGAGCTGCAACTATACAATTCCATGCTTGTTGCAAAATTTCAGATTAAAATAATTTTTTTCTGAATTTTCTGATTTTTTTTACATTAAAAAATGTAAAAAATAAAAATAAATAATCGGGATGTCGGAAAATTATGAAATTTGGTTTGGGCATACCTTGGCACCAGCCAAGCAAGCCTGCAAAAAATGGTGGCCAACGGATAACCCTAGCTTCAAAAAAGGCCATTATGTCTGCTCAAACATTTGATGTTTCCTGGTGCCAGTGGGGGTTTCTCACTTAAGGCTCTATAGGGGGGGAGGGTATGCTGAAACCCAAAATGGCCCGCGGACGCTGTACGGGCGACCACGGGTGCACGCTGCGGTAGGTTGGGTCACATACCAAGTCGGTTTAGCGAGAATGCATGGAAACTCTAACCCCCCCGTGCGCCGTTGCTCCACCACCACCGCCTGCGGCGGTCGCCACCGTCGCCGGCGGCGGAGCTCCGGCGAAGGGGAAAAAATAGCAAAACCGTCTATTTTTTCCCCTCAGTGTCCCTCGGAAGACGGTTGGAGCCTTTTTTGTACTGGGAAATGGTTTGGTTGGCAATGTTGGGTTGACGGCAAGGATGTTGGTGGGTGATTTGACGCTGCCGAGTGCCGGAACAGGACAGGAATATATTTCTTCCACGACCTCGTTTCCGAGCCAGTGGTGGCGTTGGAGATCCTGACAGTGGAGCCAAGAGAGGGTTGGATGTCGGTGAGGACGTTGTTTTAGTGATTTGATGCTGCCGAGTGCCGGAACAGGACAGGAATATATTTCTTCCACGACCTCGTTTCCGAGCCAGTGGTGGCGTTGGAGATCTTGGCAACTGAATCAAAAAGAGTTTTTGCCAACCAAAACGTGCCCGTGTACACTAAAGGCTCAAGCAGGTGAGCATGTATTTTCTGGATAACCGAAAGACATGCGGCAACATCCCATTTGATTGCCCCTCGGGTTGTCGTTTGTGGATGGTCTCGTGGGGAGGGGCGACAGAAGAGTTGGTTTAGTCCCAAAATGTCCCGTCGACCCCTTTTGGGCGACACGGGCGCTTGGGCTGCACGGGAAAAGCCCTCCCGCCCGTGCGCGTCGGAGCTCCACCACCGCCAATGGTGTAGCTCTGGCAAAGTGGAAAAAATATGGGACCGTCTATTTTTTCCACTAAAATGTCCCGCGGAAGACGGTTCGAGCCTTTCTTGTACTGGGCAATGGTTTGGTTGGCAATGTTGGGTTGACGGCGAGGATGTTGGTGGGTGATTTGACGCTGCCGAGTGCCGGAACAGGACAGGAATATATTTCTTCCACGACCTCGTTTCCGAGCCAGTGGCGGCGTTGGAGATCTTGACAATGGAGCCAAGAGAGGGTTGGATGTCGGTGAGGACGTTGTTTTAGTGATTTGATGCTGTCGAGTGCCGGAACAGGACAGGAATATATTTCTTCCACGACCTCGTTTCCGAGCCAGTGGTGGCGTTGGAGATCTTGGCAACTGAATCAAAAAGAGTTTTTGCCAACCAAAACGTGCCCGTGTACACTAAAGGCTCAAGCAGGTGTGCATGTGATTGGGTATTGATGATGGCAAGTCGTTGAGTCTCAACAGACAGAGTCGGCGCTCGGCTGAACGAGTGCCTTTGATGGAATCCAAAGGTCGTGGTAGTAAGAAGTACTTGTTAGTAGTTTGTGCTGGAGATATGGTGTCGGTTCAGGTAGGTTAGGGAGTATTGCACCCCCCGCAGCCCGCAATCCAAATGCGCACACTCTCACTAGCACGGCAAACGCAGTACACCGAACCCGTGGCGTGGACCCGTCGGAGGCAATGTAAGGCAGAGGATAGTTGAGTCTCAACGGGCAGAGTCGGCGCTCGGCTGAACGAGTGCCTTTGATGGAATCCAGAGGTCGTGTTAGTAGGAAGTCGAGTTAGTAGTTTGTGCAGGAGCCACGGTGTCGGTTCAGGTAGGTTAGGGAGTATTGCACCCCCGCAGCCCGCAATCCAAACGCGCCACCCACTCTAGCACGGCAAAACCATGACGCCGAAACCGTGAACTCGGGACCCGTCGGAGGCAATGTAAGGCCCAAGTGGCATACCGCCTTTGTCTTTTTGCCTAAATACCACGAACAATCACATGCGGCAAACATCACAGTCGTCTTCACTTGTGAAGCTCGGCGCCGATGGTTGGTTCTCTCGTGCCCAGCGGGGTTGGCGGCGGGTTCAATCGACGTTTCTGCATGCTTGTACGGCCTTGTTGCCTGTACAGTCGTGGTTCGTTGTGCGATCTCGCCGCCCTCGTACGGGAAGGCACATGAGTGGTAGGCTGGTTGTGAGGGTTGGCAGGCTACACGCTCGCGCGTCTAACTGTCGCCCCGCTCCTTTTCAGGGTTGGCTCCGAAGTTGATTTCTCCGTGGGCGAATGTTGGGTTCCTGTGTTAAGTGCCCATCAAAGAGGGTATCGAAGTCCCTAGTTGCCTTGAATCCAATGTGCGCACTTCTCGGGCGTGCGTTGGACGTGGAAGCCCATCCAGTGCCCCGTTAATTCTCTGCCCCGCCGCAGAGGTCAACAGGTGCATGGGTTTGGGCTCGTGGTCTCGGATGCGGAACGTGATGTTGGCGTGGAGCTACGCACTCCTATAGCCAAGAAACGGGCACTCGTTGCTCTCCCGAACGACATCCGCGCATGCATCGGCACGCCCACCTACCCGGTCTGCGTGCTGTTGCGTGCATCGGCTTGTCCGTGAGGAATGCTACCTGGTTGATCCTGCCAGTAGTCATATGCTTGTC
>CAWUCU010000203.1:0-10082 GCA_963920655.1 Geranium rotundifolium | reverse complement strand
AGGAGAGGAGACTCGGGAAAGGACGCGTGGAAATTGACTTTTGTTGAGACGTCGTCGCTTAAGGAAGAGATCAAAGAAGCAGGAGGTTGCTGTTTCCTCGTAAAATGTGTCGTTTTTGGCTTTCGTTTTTGGTATGTCGTTTTAGTCAAGGGAAGGTCGTTTGGGATACGATAGAGTTTGGTTTTTAGCGTTGAAGCCTAGGTTGTCGTCTACCTCTATTTAGAGCAGGAGTTTGGGCGTATTTTGTAAGTGAACGATGGAGAGCCTGGTAGCCTTTTTATTTATGGGGATGGAAGACCTCGTGGGAGGCAATTCTGAAAAAAAAATTGTATTTTCATATTTGTAGCCAAACCGTTTAGTGGCGTGTTTTTAATCTAGATATCTATTTTCAGCTCTTAGTTTCTCTTTTAGTTACCTCGGTTCATATCAGATTGATAACAATTGTTATCAGAGGCTTCACCATCATACATGTGAGATCACGAAAATCACGGATATAGAATGAACGGTGAACCAGCAGAAAGAGACAATCACTGGGCTTTCCGGCTCCGTCAATGATCTAAAGCAGCAAATCCATGGGTTGCGGGCTCTTTCTCGATGCTGGAAAATAATCTGAAGGCCAAGATCAAACAGATGTTTCTCTCTCATCAAGGGAACTCTCAGATTCAACACGTCCATCGGGGAGGCTAGCTCATAAAGTCTGAATCAAAGCATAATGATGTTATTTTCTTTCACTGCAATATGTCTGGTTATGAGAAGAGGAATTGTAAGAAATACCAAGATGAGTTGAAGAAGATTGGTGGAACGTGCACATCTTCAGGTATTTATGTTACAGAGACTAATCTATCTACTTGTGATTCATGGGTATTGAATATTGGATATGAGACTCACATTTTTACTAATGTACAGGGCCTCAAAAATAGAAGAAATCTGGCCGAGGATGAAGTGAATCTACGAGTGAAAAATGAAATAAAAATTATTGCCCTTGCTATAGGATTTATAGAACTTAGTTTGCCCTCTAGATTTATTTTGACACTTAACAATTGATTTTATGTACATACTTTTTGTAAGAATATTATTTTAGTTTCTTGTTTGGAAAAAGAAAGATATGACTTTACTACTAAAGATAGTTGCGTTAATAACTATCGAAATAATATTTATTATGCAAGTGCTCCTCGAATTGGTGGTTTATATATAGTTTATATTGATGACACTAATGAAAGGTTAATTTATAAAATAAATACGAAAAAGTCTAAATCAGATTGTTTAAACCAAACTTTAGTCTGGCATTGTCGTTTAGGTCACATTAATGAGAAACGCATATTAAAACTTCACAAGTGTGAAATTAACTCATTTGATTTAGAATAAATTGGCATATGCGAATCTTGCTTAATGGGAAAAAAGATAAAAGTACCATTCACAGGAAGAGGTGAAATGGCAAGTCACTTATTGTGTCTAATACATATCGATGGATGTGAACCGCTAAACCCTCTCACAAGAAAGGGATTCGCACACTTAAGTACATTTACAGATGATTTCAATAGATATGGTGATGTCTATTTAGTGAGCCATAAGTCCGAATCCTTTGAAAAGTTCAAAGAATTCAAGAATGAATTACATAATAAACTTCGGAAAAGTATTAAACCACTTAGATCTGATCGAGGTGGAGAATACAATCAAGAATGATGCCTAGAACACCACAGTTAAATGGTGTGTACGAACGGAAAAATATAACCCCGTTAAATATGGTACGATCCATGATAAGTCATGAGAATCTACCAATCTCATTTTGGGGTTATGCTCTAGAAACAGTTGCGTTCATAGTGAACATGACTCCAACAAAGGCAGTGGAAAGTATGTCACATGAGATATGGTATGGAAAACGTCCTAATTTATCTTTCCTAAGGATTTGGGGATGCGAAGCTTATGTGAAGCGTCTGATCTCAGAAAAACTTACGCCAAAATCTGACAAGTGACTTTTCGTAGGGTATTCTCAGGAAACACGAGGATACTACTCCTAGAAACCTAATGAGAACAAAATGTTTGTTGCTCTGAATGTTGTCTTTATGGAAAAAGAGTTTGTTTCCAAAAGAAATAGCGGGAGTGTTGTGCATCTTGAAGAAATTCAGATACCCCACTCAAACAATGTAGAAGTAATGGAACCTAAGCTAAATAACGAGATAATTGCATTACCTGTAGTAATCCCACAAGAATTGAGAAGGTCTAAAAGGACACGCCAAGCACCCATCATATATGAATTTTTAGCATCTGACAAAAATGATGTGATAGTCATTGATCAAGATGATCCTGCAACATATTAAGAGGCCATGAGCGGTCCTGACTCTAAGATATGGCTAGAGGCCATGAATAAGGAAATGCAATCCATGCATGATAATAGAGCCGATCCTTTGTCAAAGGCTCTCTCACATCCAAAACATGAGGGTCATATTAGGTCTATGGGATTAAAATGTAATGTAGATTGGAACTAGGGAAAGTGGGATATTGAAGGGAATATGCCCTAGGTCAATCACATTTATGTAAACGTTATATTTTTTATTAGCAATAAACAACACTTTTATTATCATTGTACTGTGATAATAAGTTAAGTAGTTCCTTTCATCTAAAGTCGTCAGAGAAGGGGGGGGGGGGGGGTGTCTCTGATAGTAGAACCCTTAGACAGTATAGAGTCACTTCCCTTTCCCATACTCGCTCAGAATATACGAGCGAGAAAATTGCACATAAGATGTTCATCCGAAACCGAAAACTTAACAAAACCCTAAACCCTAAACCCTAAACCTTGAGCTGCCTGGCACTCTGCCAGTAGAAAGGACTTCACTATATGATAGTCAATAGTACGAACGAGGCCTTAGATTATTATTACACAAATCAACGCCCTAGCTACTATTACTACTAGCGAGTGCCTAGACCAGGGACTCCCTCTGTCTTTAGGATACCCTTGAATTCCACTCTCTAACAAAATGCCTATACTCGAGTGATCACTGTCTTCACCAGCACGTGAGTCTTCAATCACGCAAACACAGAAACCCAAATCATACAAACATTCAATCTCCTCAAAAAGTGTTTGATGAGTTATATCGTTCTTATCAAATCATACAACCTTCTAACACTCTAGTACTGCACGCTTAGAAGCTTTGAATATTTGCATAGAAGAACGTCCAACTGCTAAAGGGGAAGCTCTCAGCTTTTATAGCAGTTCACAAACTCTTGAGGCGTCACTAGGGTTTACTCCTTTCCCTCAAGATGTATCTAGTCGTATCTCAGGACTTCCCTTTCCCATACTCGCTCAGAATATACGAGCGAGAAAATTGCACATAAGATGTTCATCCGAAACCGGAAACTTAACAAAACCACTTGTCGAAAGAAGTCTTACCATAAGTTGAAATATAACAACCAACATCCTTTTTTTTCCTAAAAAATAAATGCAATACTAAACGTAACAAAAATTTCCATTTTAAATGCAAATTCAGAAACTAATTTCATCTTTTCCATGTGACATTCATTCTTAGCCTAGTTTACAGGAGGCTTAAAAAATTGCATTCATCGTTCATATTGTCTCTTACATGCATTTCATTATTTCATATAGACTAGGAAGAATTCGTTTACCGAATTCACATATCTTAAGATCTATTCATTGAAAAAGTCGACATTTACACGAGCTCTGTAACAATATAACAATGAGCAAAATCATGCAATAAATACAAATCATGAACACAAAGGAAAACTGAAATAACTCAAAACAAACTGTACGTGTATATCAGTCTAAATTCTAAACTTACTGCTTGGGTATTAAATATTTAGAATCCATATATCCAACTGAAAAATAAATTTTTGTTCGACAATACAAGATGTGGTTTTCAACAAACCAACATATTTTCCCCTTTTTTCAAGTTTACAATACCAAAAACCCACAATTAAGGTGTAGAATAAGCAAGCCTTCAAAGTTGTATGACAAATTTCAAAATTTAGTACATAAAATATTTTCATATATTATATGTAATGAAAATAGAGCGACCAAAAGGTAATTGGATTACACACCAGTACTTGTTGGAATTTATAATAAAAAATGTGAATTGTGGGAGTCAAACTCATGAGTTAAATAGGTTGTCTGTGTTCTACCAGTGAACCAAATAATTAATTTAACAATTTTAGACAATATCTATGTATATTATGATTTAAGAGGAGAAAATGTAATTTCCAAACAAAATTTCACAATAATATTTTTTGAAATCTCTGGTAAAAGGGGGCGGCGCTTCTGCCCACAATATTATGCATACATAAAAAACCATAATTTTATGGATATAAACAGTAACCACTTGAATTTGAACCAACAAAAATTAGGGTTTTTATCAATTGGGGCTTATTGAATATTTTCCACATCCAACAAACATTCTACATGAATTCTCAATCGTGAATGAGGTCCGAATAAATGGTGAAGCACCAAAATCCCAGGGAGTTTTATCTTCATATTTAGTTTCAAATCTTTCCCTCCCTTCAGCAAACACATTGATGTATACGTAACGATATTATAATCATTATCACAAAAATTAGACTATAGAAAATGCATCTGATTAAAAAACTAGTAAATCTTTAACAATGTTACAGATAAAATTAAAAAATGTATATTCGATGCGAGTTAAGAAATTATAAGATAATTTAAAGGAAAAATTGTTAAAAGTCTCCTCATAATTAAGTTTTTTGCACGAACTCTTCATTCAGTGTATTTTTGCAAAAACCGTCCTTCACTCAAGTTCATTTTTTCAAAAACTCTCTCTTACTCATGTTTAATTCTGCATTGTCTATACAAATTCGTGAAAATTAATTGAAGTGTCACTGAAGTATTTACTCAAACATGCTTAGAAGTGAGCACTTTGGCAACGAAACGGGAGACCAAATCCAAACTGAATCGAACCGGATCCGGGACCGGAGAACCGAAAACTGCGGGTACAGTTCAAGTTCTAATTCTTAAAATGTAGAACCGAGGAGTTCAGTCTGGTCTGATTCTTGATCGGTTCGGTCCTGTTCTAAACCCATGCCCACTCCTAAACTTGCTAACTCAAACGTACAACACTTAACTGACACTTCTGTTAACTTTCACATATTTGCAAAGAAGGTGTAATTTCAAATATGGGTGGGAGAATTTTTACAAAAATACAGTGAAAGCAGAGTTTGTGCAAGAAAATAATCATAAAAAACCTTTTATGATTTTCTCTAGTTTAAATATACTCAAATGTAAAAATAGTTTGATTATACGTGGTTGCTGCAACTATCCCTATATTAAAGGGAAAATGTCATTTACCTCCCTCATGGTTTACGCGTTTTTCAATTACCTCCCTCGCTTGACAAATGCATTATGAGAGGTCACCGAACTTTTAAAAATTCTCACGGAGGGCCAACGGTGTTAATATTCTTGTTAAAAGTCCAAAATACCCTCACCTAACTATTAAATTTTCAAAAAATTGCAACTCTCTCACCCTATCACCTCTGCCCCTTTCTCTTTGAGTAGAGCACTCTTAAGCAGACGCTCCTGTAAATGGGAGGCGCAGGCGGGTTTGCGGTAGTTGATGCCCCGGCCGGACTAGTCCCTAAGGGCTTGTTGGAGGAGCACGTCTTCGTCGTCGCTGTCGCTGGCCATGTTAAATGAAATCTCGGGGCTCGCTGAAGAGTGATTGACACATACGAGAGTTGATTATGATGATGATGATGATGATGATGATGATGATGAAATGGGAAAGAGTGATTGATTGTGTTGTTGTTGATTTGTTGAAGGATGGGAAAGAGGATTGACCTAATCCCTCTACCACAGAAACATCATCGCATTGAACCCAGAGACAACACTCGAATCCAAAAATTCACCTTAACCAAAACAACCTAACTGCATACACAATACCAATCCCACAAAACAACAAATTAGAATCCAAAAGTGTACAGTTACCTAAATTTCTCAGCAACCAAACAGAACAAAAGGCAAAGAGAATTAGCAGACCTTTGTGGTCGTCATGGAGATATTTGAGGGATTGTCCTTATAAGATTTATGGGTAGTCATTTTTTGTTCCAAGGATTTCGCCGCCGTAATGGGCCTGGGTCTAGTAGTGCTGAGGAAGCTGAGCTTCACCGGTGGCGGCTGAAGTAGAGGGAAGGGGGAATAGAAGTTGAGGTTAGTAAGTAAGAAATCTCCAAAAGGTATTTTGTCAGTTTTACAAAAAAAAAATAGTTGATTTCTCTGAGAATTTTTGAAAGTTCGAAGACTTTTTAAAATGCATTTGTCAAGCGAAGAAAGTAAGTGAAAAACGCCTAAAACATGAAGGAGGTAAGTGACATTTTTCCTTATATTAAATATGCAAGCCACCAAAGAAAAGGTGACGAAAAATAAAGAAGAAATCAGTCAAAAACGGTACGGACAGTTGATGTCTGCAGCTGTTAAAGGCTCCTCGGAAAAGGAAATGACAACCTTTGAGGTGATAGGCCTAGCCAGGCCTAGCTCTAGGCCACACCACTCCTATTGCTCTGTCGGCTAAGTGCTTACCTATGAACAAATTTTTCTATGAAAAAAGATCCACAGAATTAAGAAAATAAATTGATGGTACTAGAGAAAAGATTCCAACAACTATAGAGGCATATGCATAGACATAATTAAGGAATATATATTATTAGTATATGATTTTAACTAGTACTATAAATCAAAGACAATTGTGTGTTGGGATTGACCGGCGCTTAATAAATAGAGGGGATTATTTTTAACTACCAAACCAAATAGTGTATTTATATTCAAATTAAGATTTTATACATGTAGAAAGAGTTTTTATAAATTCACATTTATTGCAAAAATTACGTCAAATTACTGTACAGATCGAACTTTCGACCTCCACACAAATTCTGTGATTCTCAATTACAAAAATGCCAACACAAGCTAATCCTTATTATATTCACATATATCACCTTGAGTTTTGAGAATCATTGTCAATTATAATACGGTTGTTAAGTTTTAAATTGCATAATTGAATGTATGTATAGAAGGAACTCACTATTATTATATATATATATATATGTGTGCTCAAAATAAGTTCATATGTAGAAAATATTTTTGGGTGTTGACTTCAAAATATAAACTAATATAAAAAAGCTTGAATGTTAAAAATAAAAGCTATGATCATACTTAATTAATGATAAAATACTTTATGATTGTTTAGTTTCATTCGATGTATTTATGTCTAGTCTGTAGAATTTACTTGATTCTCATATTTGATTTTGTAGCTGCCCATGATCAAGATTGAAGAGCTTTACTTATCCAGTTGGTGGCCAAGCCCTTCATGTGACCACACACATGCATCAACATCACTTTTGTCGAGTGTCACTGGTTCTTTGTACTGTTGTATGTATTTGTTTATAGGACTCTCTCGTACTTGTTTTGATTGTTGAAGATATCCTAAAGACAAGCGCGGCGATCAGGGGAACTCCAGGTATAGCTGTACCTTCCCGCCCATCGTATCACATACACAAATAATTTTTTGATGCATAGAGATCGAAAGCCCATATTTATAACAGGGATAATAGTTTATTATACCTGAGTATTCAAAATTGACATTTTGATACCCCGACTTATTTTGTTTTTTTTAGCATTCTAACTATGTTTTTTTGGTGCTTTCAAATGTTTAAAATATTAAAATTACCTCTCATTTAAGAAAGCAGAATTGAACCCTTCCTATGTTAGTTTTTAATATTATCCTTGATTCAATTGGTTTATCCTATTTTAATTTGGTTTATATTTAATATGCAATTACAATTATAACCTTAGTATGTTAGTTTTTAATGTTAAATGAACGAAATACCCCTGCTTGTCTTCCAAATTCATGTTAAAAAAATTATTTCTTTCTCGTCTCTCTAATTGTCACACTCTAAAACTCCCCAACTCCACTTTTCATTCTCTCTTATCCCTATAATGAAACTTTCTAATTCCACTTCCCAAAAATCCTAATTCTCAAAAATCTCACCCCCAAATTGTTTTTTCATTGTTAACCAATGTGCTTCGCCAAGAAAACACCAAAATCTCTTCCCAAAGCAACTGCTCCGATGACGAGCTACTGCCCATAACCTCCTCCCGTTTTTCCTCCTCTTGTCCGATTCTACAGTCGGTGCAACGCCATGTCTCCAGTGACGCTAGTCTCGCTGACCCCTATCTGAGTACGACTGAATCTGGTGCCCGCCGGCGATGACCAGATATGAGTAAAAGTAGATGGTGATGACGTAGATTCTTCTTCTCCCCTGGTTGGATGGCGGCGAGGAGGTCGTGGTCTGACTGATATGGATATGGATTTGGATTTGGATTTGGACGTCATATTTGTCTGAGCTACAGGGTCGAGGCAGCCTAAGTAAGAGAGGAAGATTGTCGGCGGGCCAAAAGCAATGCCCCGGGAGAAGGTGCTCGGTACAAACGAAGAAGAATAAGAACGGTTTTTCTTTTCTTCTTTTTTATTTTACATTTTTGTAATGAAAAAAAAAACGGTTCAATTCTGATTTTTCAAAATCAAATTTAATCGGTTTAATTCGGGTTTCTTAAACCAATGGTACTTTGTATATTGGGGTAATTACAGATCAGTACACCCGTCAAAACCTCATTCCAGGATTGGTACCCCAAGTTTGAAATTTTTTTTGTCAATCCCCCAAGTTTAAAACGTTAACACTTCAGTCCAAATTCTGTTAAATTTTTTTTAATACCCAAAATGCCCTTGAGTGGGTATAATATATAAATGGGTTAATTATCTCAAAATGTGAAATGGCCATTTTACTCTCAATTAGAATACAATGTTGAACTCATGTTGTTAGGGTATTATTTTCTTTTCAGTAACAAAATTAAGAATTTGTTGTAAAATGACTCTTTTTTCCCTCGTCTTCAACCTCCTCCCCTTTCTCCTCTTTCTCTCTCCTTTTTACTCTGTGAGTTCAAGCCTCTCCCAAACCGACCACCACAATAACCCAATCCCACCAAAACTAAATCTAAAATTGAGAATTGAGATTGAATCATCGAATTAAAAAAAATCCCAAATTGGGATTGAATCGTCGAAATCAAAACAAAAATCCCAAATTGGGATTAAATCTTCGAAGCTGGAGTGGTCGAGGAGGTGGCGGTAGAGAGAAGGGCTCGATAGCCGGAGATCATGCTACTTCAACGCGGGGTGGTGGCTGATCTGGTGGAGGTTCTGAGACGCGCTGAGGTGCGTAGCGGCGCGGGTTGATCGTCAGATCTAGGTCCCAACCATTTTCCCAATCCGTTGTGAATCAAAACAAACCCACCGCGAAGAGCGTCGATACAGGGGCGTTGACACAGTCGCCGACGGCGTATGGGTTCTCCTTCGGAGCTCGCCGTTGTCTGAAGCCCAATCGACGGCATATGGGTTTTTGGTTCTTCGTTAAAGCCTCCGTTGTCGACGTCCGAGCATCCGCCGTCAACGTCCGAGCCTCCGCCGTCAACGTTCGAGCTTCCGCCGTCGATAACCTCGCCCTCCGTCGTCCATGTCCGAGACAGTGCGTGGAGAAGATGAGGAGATGAGGTGTTAGTTTAGGGTTTTCACAATTTTTTGTTGTTGTAATTTTTGTTTTATTCATCTGAAATTACTAATATGCCCTTATTCCATTAGTTGAAATTGTTACTTATTTGAGGGGAAATGGTCATTTCATATCTATTAAATAATTACCCCAAAAGGTCATTTTAGACTTTTTACAAAAACTTTTGTTAGATTTAACGGAATTTAGACTTAAGTGTTAACTTTTTAAACATGGGGGAGCGAGAAAAAAAATTTCAAACTTGGGGTATCAATCCTGGAATGATGTTTCGACAAGTGTACTGATCTGTAACTACCCCTTGTATATTTCATGAAATTTAGGGGTAGGTTGTCCCAACATAAATAGTTAGGGTACTAAGAAAATACAAAATTAGTTAGGGTATCAAAGTGTCAGTTTCGCATAGTTAAGTGTAGTAGACTGTCATTATCCCTTTATAATAATCATTAACAATAATATCAACTCAGTTAAGAGTTCAAAGTAATAGATAATAAATTTATGGGTTAATC
>CAWUCU010000202.1:65000-67500 GCA_963920655.1 Geranium rotundifolium | reverse complement strand
CATGGGCGTCGTTGGGCGACCATGGTCGACCACGTACGTCCGTGGGCGTCGTCGCGGGCCATTTTGGACGACCGCGGTCGACCATGGGCGTCGTTCGTCGACGTGGGCGACGTTGGTCGACCATGGACGTCCATGGGCGACGTCCCTGGACACTTTGGACGTCCTCGGTCGACCATGGGCGTCGTTCGTCGACGTGATGGTCGACCATGGGCGACCACGGACGTCGTCGCGGGCCATTTTGGACGACCGCGGTCGACCATGGGCGTCGTTCGTCGACGTGGGCGACGTTGGTCGACCATGGACGTCCATGGGCGACGTCCCTGGACACTTTGGACGTCCTCGGTCGACCATGGGCGTCGTTCGTCGACGTGATGGTCGACCATGGGCGACCACGGACGTCGTCGCGGGCCATTTTGGACGACCGCGGTCGACCATGGGCGTCGTTCGTCGACGTGGGCGACGTTGGTCGACCATGGACGTCCATGGGCGACGTCCCTGGACACTTTGGACGTCCTCGGTCGACCATGGGCGTCGTTCGTCGACGTGATGGTCGACCATGGGCGACCACGGACGTCGTCGCGGGCCATTTTGGACGACCGCGGTCGACCATGGGCGTCGTTCGTCGACGTGGGCGACGTTGGTCGACCATGGACGTCCATGGGCGACGTCCCTGGACACTTTGGACGTCCTCGGTCGACCATGGGCGTCGTTCGTCGACGTGATGGTCGACCATGGTCGACCACGTACGTCAGTGGGCGTCGTCGCGGGCCATTTTGGACGACCGCGGTCGACCATGGGCGTCGTTCGTCGACGTGGGCGACGTCGGTCGACCATGGACGTCCATGGGCGACGTCCCTGGACACTTTGGACGTCCTCGGTCGACCATGGGCGTCGTTCGTCGACGTGATGGTCGACCATGGGCGACCACGTACGTCCACGGGCGTCGTCGCGGGCCATTTTGGACTACCGCGGTCGACCATGGGCGTCGTTCGTCGACGTGGGCGACGTCGGTCGACCATGGACGTCCATGGGCGACGTCCCTGGACACTTTGGACGTCCTCGGTCGACCATGGGCGTCGTTCGTCGACGTGATGGTCGACCATGGTCGACCACGTACGTCCGTGGGCGTCGTCGCGGGCCATTTTGGACGACCGCGGTCGACCATGGGCGTCGTTCGTCGACGTGGGCGACGTCGGTCGACCATGGACGTCCATGGGCGACGTCCCTGGACACTTTGGACGTCCTCGGTCGACCATGGGCGTCGTTCGTCGACGTGATGGTCGACCATGGTCGACCACGTACGTCCACGGGCGTCGTCGCGGGCCATTTTGGACGACCGCGGTCGACCATGGGCGTCGTTCGTCGACGTGGGCGACGTCGGTCGACCATGGACGTCCATGGGCGACGTCCCTGGACACTTTGGACGTCCTCGGTCGACCATGGGCGTCGTTCGTCGACGTGATGGTCGACCATGGTCGACCACGTACGTCCGTGGGCGTCGTCGCGGGCCATTTTGGACGACCGCGGTCGACCATGGGCGTCGTTCGTCGACGTGGGCGACGTTGGTCGACCATGGACGTCCATGGGCGACGTCCCTGGACACTTTGGACGTCCTCGGTCGACCATGGGCGTCGTTCGTCGACGTGATGGTCGACCATGGGCGACCACGGACGTCGTCGCGGGCCATTTTGGACGACCGCGGTCGACCATGGGCGTCGTTCGTCGACGTGGGCGACGTCGGTCGACCATGGACGTCCATGGGCGACGTCCCTGGACACTTTGGACGTCCTCGGTCGACCATGGGCGTCGTTCGTCGACGTGATGGTCGACCATGGTCGACCACGTACGTCCGTGGGCGTCGTCGCGGGCCATTTTGGACGACCGCGGTCGACCATGGGCGTCGTTCGTCGACGTGGGCGACGTCGGTCGACCATGGACGTCCATGGGCGACGTCCCTGGACACTTTGGACGTCCTCGGTCGACCATGGGCGTCGTTCGTCGACGTGATGGTCGACCATGGTCGACCACGTACGTCCGTGGGCGTCGTCGCGGGCCATTTTGGACGACCGCGGTCGACCATGGGCGTCGTTCGTCGACGTGGGCGACGTCGGTCGACCATGGACGTCCATGGGCGACGTCCCTGGACACTTTGGACGTCCTCGGTCGACCATGGGCGTCGTTCGTCGACGTGATGGTCGACCATGGTCGACCACGTACGTCCACGGGCGTCGTCGCGGGCCATTTTGGACGACCGCGGTCGACCATGGGCGTCGTTCGTCGACGTGGGCGACGTTGGTCGACCATGGACGTCCATGGGCGACGTCCCTGGACACTTTGGACGTCCTCGGTCGACCATGGGCGTCGTTGGTCGACGTCATGGGCGACCACGGACGTCCGTGGTCGACCGCGGGCGACCATGGGCGACCACGACTGGCTGTTTCGGTTTCGTCATCGTTTGTCGCCTTAACGATCTCTGATTGAGCTGAAATTTTGAGGGGAG
>CAWUCU010000202.1:52500-55000 GCA_963920655.1 Geranium rotundifolium | reverse complement strand
ATGGGCGTCGTTCGTCGACGTGGGCGACGTTGGTCGACCATGGACGTCCATGGGCGACGTCCCTGGACACTTTGGACGTCCTCGGTCGACCATGGGCGTCGTTCGTCGACGTGATGGTCGACCATGGTCGACCACGTACGTCAGTGGGCGTCGTCGCGGGCCATTTTGGACGACCGCGGTCGACCATGGGCGTCGTTCGTCGACGTGGGCGACGTCGGTCGACCATGGACGTCCATGGGCGACGTCCCTGGACACTTTGGACGTCCTCGGTCGACCATGGGCGTCGTTCGTCGACGTGATGGTCGACCATGGGCGACCACGTACGTCCACGGGCGTCGTCGCGGGCCATTTTGGACTACCGCGGTCGACCATGGGCGTCGTTCGTCGACGTGGGCGACGTCGGTCGACCATGGACGTCCATGGGCGACGTCCCTGGACACTTTGGACGTCCTCGGTCGACCATGGGCGTCGTTCGTCGACGTGATGGTCGACCATGGTCGACCACGTACGTCCGTGGGCGTCGTCGCGGGCCATTTTGGACGACCGCGGTCGACCATGGGCGTCGTTCGTCGACGTGGGCGACGTCGGTCGACCATGGACGTCCATGGGCGACGTCCCTGGACACTTTGGACGTCCTCGGTCGACCATGGGCGTCGTTCGTCGACGTGATGGTCGACCATGGTCGACCACGTACGTCCACGGGCGTCGTCGCGGGCCATTTTGGACGACCGCGGTCGACCATGGGCGTCGTTCGTCGACGTGGGCGACGTCGGTCGACCATGGACGTCCATGGGCGACGTCCCTGGACACTTTGGACGTCCTCGGTCGACCATGGGCGTCGTTCGTCGACGTGATGGTCGACCATGGTCGACCACGTACGTCCGTGGGCGTCGTCGCGGGCCATTTTGGACGACCGCGGTCGACCATGGGCGTCGTTCGTCGACGTGGGCGACGTTGGTCGACCATGGACGTCCATGGGCGACGTCCCTGGACACTTTGGACGTCCTCGGTCGACCATGGGCGTCGTTCGTCGACGTGATGGTCGACCATGGGCGACCACGGACGTCGTCGCGGGCCATTTTGGACGACCGCGGTCGACCATGGGCGTCGTTCGTCGACGTGGGCGACGTCGGTCGACCATGGACGTCCATGGGCGACGTCCCTGGACACTTTGGACGTCCTCGGTCGACCATGGGCGTCGTTCGTCGACGTGATGGTCGACCATGGTCGACCACGTACGTCCGTGGGCGTCGTCGCGGGCCATTTTGGACGACCGCGGTCGACCATGGGCGTCGTTCGTCGACGTGGGCGACGTCGGTCGACCATGGACGTCCATGGGCGACGTCCCTGGACACTTTGGACGTCCTCGGTCGACCATGGGCGTCGTTCGTCGACGTGATGGTCGACCATGGTCGACCACGTACGTCCGTGGGCGTCGTCGCGGGCCATTTTGGACGACCGCGGTCGACCATGGGCGTCGTTCGTCGACGTGGGCGACGTCGGTCGACCATGGACGTCCATGGGCGACGTCCCTGGACACTTTGGACGTCCTCGGTCGACCATGGGCGTCGTTCGTCGACGTGATGGTCGACCATGGTCGACCACGTACGTCCACGGGCGTCGTCGCGGGCCATTTTGGACGACCGCGGTCGACCATGGGCGTCGTTCGTCGACGTGGGCGACGTTGGTCGACCATGGACGTCCATGGGCGATGTCCCTGGACACTTTGGACGTCCTCGGTCGACCATGGGCGTCGTTGGTCGACGTCATGGGCGACCACGGACGTCCGTGGTCGACCGCGGGCGACCATGGGCGACCACGACTGGCTGTTTCGGTTTCGTCATCGTTTGTCGCCTTAACGATCTCTGATTGAGCTGAAATTTTGAGGGGAGCTGCAACTATACAATTCCATGCTTGTTGCAAAATTTCAGATTAAAATAATTTTTTTCTGAATTTTCTGATTTTTTTTACATTAAAAAATGTAAAAATAAAAATAAATAATCGGGATGTCGGAAAATTATGAAATTTGGTTTGGGCATACCTTGGCACCAGCCAAGCAAGCCTGCAAAAAATGGTGGCCAACGGATAACCCTAGCTTCAAAAAAGGCCATTATGTCTGCTCAAACATTTGATGTTTCCTGGTGCCAGTGGGGGTTTCTCACTTAAGGCTCTATAGGGGGGGAGGGTATGCTGAAACCCAAAATGGCCCGCGGACGCTGTACGGGCGACCACGGGTGCACGCTGCGGTAGGTTGGGTCACATACCAAGTCGGTTTAGCGAGAATGCATGGAAACTCTAACCCCCCCGTGCGCCGTTGCTCCACCACCACCGCCTGCGGCGGTCGCCACCGTCGCCGGCGGCGGAGCTCCGGCGAAGGGGAAAAAATAGCAAAACCGTCTATTTTTTCCCCTCAGTGTCCCTCGGAAGACGGTTGGAGCCTTTTTTGTACTGGGAAATGGTTTGGTTGGCAATGTTGGGTTGACGGCAAGGATGTTGGTGG
>CAWUCU010000202.1:40000-42500 GCA_963920655.1 Geranium rotundifolium | reverse complement strand
GACGTCCCTGGACACTTTGGACGTCCTCGGTCGACCATGGGCGTCGTTCGTCGACGTGATGGTCGACCATGGTCGACCACGTACGTCCACGGGCGTCGTCGCGGGCCATTTTGGACGACCGCGGTCGACCATGGGCGTCGTTCGTCGACGTGGGCGACGTCGGTCGACCATGGACGTCCATGGGCGACGTCCCTGGACACTTTGGACGTCCTCGGTCGACCATGGGCGTCGTTCGTCGACGTGATGGTCGACCATGGTCGACCACGTACGTCCGTGGGCGTTGTCGCGGGCCATTTTGGACGACCGCGGTCGACCATGGGCGTCGTTCGTCGACGTGGGCGACGTTGGTCGACCATGGACGTCCATGGGCGACGTCCCTGGACACTTTGGACGTCCTCGGTCGACCATGGGCGTCGTTCGTCGACGTGATGGTCGACCATGGGCGACCACGGACGTCGTCGCGGGCCATTTTGGACGACCGCGGTCGACCATGGGCGTCGTTCGTCGACGTGGGCGACGTCGGTCGACCATGGACGTCCATGGGCGACGTCCCTGGACACTTTGGACGTCCTCGGTCGACCATGGGCGTCGTTCGTCGACGTGATGGTCGACCATGGTCGACCACGTACGTCCGTGGGCGTCGTCGCGGGCCATTTTGGACGACCGCGGTCGACCATGGGCGTCGTTCGTCGACGTGGGCGACGTCGGTCGACCATGGACGTCCATGGGCGACGTCCCTGGACACTTTGGACGTCCTCGGTCGACCATGGGCGTCGTTCGTCGACGTGATGGTCGACCATGGTCGACCACGTACGTCCGTGGGCGTCGTCGCGGGCCATTTTGGACGACCGCGGTCGACCATGGGCGTCGTTCGTCGACGTGGGCGACGTCGGTCGACCATGGACGTCCATGGGCGACGTCCCTGGACACTTTGGACGTCCTCGGTCGACCATGGGCGTCGTTCGTCGACGTGATGGTCGACCATGGTCGACCACGTACGTCCACGGGCGTCGTCGCGGGCCATTTTGGACGACCGCGGTCGACCATGGGCGTCGTTCGTCGACGTGGGCGACGTTGGTCGACCATGGACGTCCATGGGCGACGTCCCTGGACACTTTGGACGTCCTCGGTCGACCATGGGCGTCGTTGGTCGACGTCATGGGCGACCACGGACGTCCGTGGTCGACCGCGGGCGACCATGGGCGACCACGACTGGCTGTTTCGGTTTCGTCATCGTTTGTCGCCTTAACGATCTCTGATTGAGCTGAAATTTTGAGGGGAGCTGCAACTATACAATTCCATGCTTGTTGCAAAATTTCAGATTAAAATAATTTTTTTCTGAATTTTCTGATTTTTTTTACATTAAAAAATGTAAAAAATAAAAATAAATAATCGGGATGTCGGAAAATTATGAAATTTGGTTTGGGCATACCTTGGCACCAGCCAAGCAAGCCTGCAAAAAATGGTGGCCAACGGATAACCCTAGCTTCAAAAAAGGCCATTATGTCTGCTCAAACATTTGATGTTTCCTGGTGCCAGTGGGGGTTTCTCACTTAAGGCTCTATAGGGGGGGAGGGTATGCTGAAACCCAAAATGGCCCGCGGACGCTGTACGGGCGACCACGGGTGCACGCTGCGGTAGGTTGGGTCACATACCAAGTCGGTTTAGCGAGAATGCATGGAAACTCTAACCCCCCCGTGCGCCGTTGCTCCACCACCACCGCCTGCGGCGGTCGCCACCGTCGCCGGCGGCGGAGCTCCGGCGAAGGGGAAAAAATAGCAAAACCGTCTATTTTTTCCCCTCAGTGTCCCTCGGAAGACGGTTGGAGCCTTTTTTGTACTGGGAAATGGTTTGGTTGGCAATGTTGGGTTGACGGCAAGGATGTTGGTGGGTGATTTGACGCTGCCGAGTGCCGGAACAGGACAGGAATATATTTCTTCCACGACCTCGTTTCCGAGCCAGTGGTGGCGTTGGAGATCCTGACAGTGGAGCCAAGAGAGGGTTGGATGTCGGTGAGGACGTTGTTTTAGTGATTTGATGCTGCCGAGTGCCGGAACAGGACAGGAATATATTTCTTCCACGACCTCGTTTCCGAGCCAGTGGTGGCGTTGGAGATCTTGGCAACTGAATCAAAAAGAGTTTTTGCCAACCAAAACGTGCCCGTGTACACTAAAGGCTCAAGCAGGTGAGCATGTATTTTCTGGATAACCGAAAGACATGCGGCAACATCCCATTTGATTGCCCCTCGGGTTGTCGTTTGTGGATGGTCTCGTGGGGAGGGGCGACAGAAGAGTTGGTTTAGTCCCAAAATGTCCCGTCGACCCCTTTTGGGCGACACGGGCGCTTGGGCTGCACGGGAAAAGCCCTCCCGCCCGTGCGCGTCGGAGCTCCACCACCGCCAATGGTGTAGCTCTGGCAAAGTGGAAAAAATATGGGACCGTCTATTTTTTCCACTAAAATGTCCCGCGGAAGACGGTTCGAGCCTTTCTTGTACTGGGCA
>CAWUCU010000202.1:27500-30000 GCA_963920655.1 Geranium rotundifolium | reverse complement strand
CCATGGTCGACCACGTACGTCCGTGGGCGTCGTCGCGGGCCATTTTGGACGACCGCGGTCGACCATGGGCGTCGTTCGTCGACGTGGGCGACGTCGGTCGACCATGGACGTCCATGGGCGACGTCCCTGGACACTTTGGACGTCCTCGGTCGACCATGGGCGTCGTTCGTCGACGTGATGGTCGACCATGGTCGACCACGTACGTCCGTGGGCGTCGTCGCGGGCCATTTTGGACGACCGCGGTCGACCATGGGCGTCGTTCGTCGACGTGGGCGACGTCGGTCGACCATGGACGTCCATGGGCGACGTCCCTGGACACTTTGGACGTCCTCGGTCGACCATGGGCGTCGTTCGTCGACGTGATGGTCGACCATGGTCGACCACGTACGTCCACGGGCGTCGTCGCGGGCCATTTTGGACGACCGCGGTCGACCATGGGCGTCGTTCGTCGACGTGGGCGACGTTGGTCGACCATGGACGTCCATGGGCGACGTCCCTGGACACTTTGGACGTCCTCGGTCGACCATGGGCGTCGTTGGTCGACGTCATGGGCGACCACGGACGTCCGTGGTCGACCGCGGGCGACCATGGGCGACCACGACTGGCTGTTTCGGTTTCGTCATCGTTTGTCGCCTTAACGATCTCTGATTGAGCTGAAATTTTGAGGGGAGCTGCAACTATACAATTCCATGCTTGTTGCAAAATTTCAGATTAAAATAATTTTTTTCTGAATTTTCTGATTTTTTTTACATTAAAAAATGTAAAAAATAAAAATAAATAATCGGGATGTCGGAAAATTATGAAATTTGGTTTGGGCATACCTTGGCACCAGCCAAGCAAGCCTGCAAAAAATGGTGGCCAACGGATAACCCTAGCTTCAAAAAAGGCCATTATGTCTGCTCAAACATTTGATGTTTCCTGGTGCCAGTGGGGGTTTCTCACTTAAGGCTCTATAGGGGGGGAGGGTATGCTGAAACCCAAAATGGCCCGCGGACGCTGTACGGGCGACCACGGGTGCACGCTGCGGTAGGTTGGGTCACATACCAAGTCGGTTTAGCGAGAATGCATGGAAACTCTAACCCCCCCGTGCGCCGTTGCTCCACCACCACCGCCTGCGGCGGTCGCCACCGTCGCCGGCGGCGGAGCTCCGGCGAAGGGGAAAAAATAGCAAAACCGTCTATTTTTTCCCCTCAGTGTCCCTCGGAAGACGGTTGGAGCCTTTTTTGTACTGGGAAATGGTTTGGTTGGCAATGTTGGGTTGACGGCAAGGATGTTGGTGGGTGATTTGACGCTGCCGAGTGCCGGAACAGGACAGGAATATATTTCTTCCACGACCTCGTTTCCGAGCCAGTGGTGGCGTTGGAGATCCTGACAGTGGAGCCAAGAGAGGGTTGGATGTCGGTGAGGACGTTGTTTTAGTGATTTGATGCTGCCGAGTGCCGGAACAGGACAGGAATATATTTCTTCCACGACCTCGTTTCCGAGCCAGTGGTGGCGTTGGAGATCTTGGCAACTGAATCAAAAAGAGTTTTTGCCAACCAAAACGTGCCCGTGTACACTAAAGGCTCAAGCAGGTGAGCATGTATTTTCTGGATAACCGAAAGACATGCGGCAACATCCCATTTGATTGCCCCTCGGGTTGTCGTTTGTGGATGGTCTCGTGGGGAGGGGCGACAGAAGAGTTGGTTTAGTCCCAAAATGTCCCGTCGACCCCTTTTGGGCGACACGGGCGCTTGGGCTGCACGGGAAAAGCCCTCCCGCCCGTGCGCGTCGGAGCTCCACCACCGCCAATGGTGTAGCTCTGGCAAAGTGGAAAAAATATGGGACCGTCTATTTTTTCCACTAAAATGTCCCGCGGAAGACGGTTCGAGCCTTTCTTGTACTGGGCAATGGTTTGGTTGGCAATGTTGGGTTGACGGCGAGGATGTTGGTGGGTGATTTGACGCTGCCGAGTGCCGGAACAGGACAGGAATATATTTCTTCCACGACCTCGTTTCCGAGCCAGTGGCGGCGTTGGAGATCTTGACAATGGAGCCAAGAGAGGGTTGGATGTCGGTGAGGACGTTGTTTTAGTGATTTGATGCTGTCGAGTGCCGGAACAGGACAGGAATATATTTCTTCCACGACCTCGTTTCCGAGCCAGTGGTGGCGTTGGAGATCTTGGCAACTGAATCAAAAAGAGTTTTTGCCAACCAAAACGTGCCCGTGTACACTAAAGGCTCAAGCAGGTGTGCATGTGATTGGGTATTGATGATGGCAAGTCGTTGAGTCTCAACAGACAGAGTCGGCGCTCGGCTGAACGAGTGCCTTTGATGGAATCCAAAGGTCGTGGTAGTAAGAAGTACTTGTTAGTAGTTTGTGCTGGAGATATGGTGTCGGTTCAGGTAGGTTAGGGAGTATTGCACCCCCGCAGCCCGCAATCCAAATGCGCACACTCTCACTAGCACGGCAAACGCAGTACACCGAACCCGTGGCGTGGACCCGTCGGAGGCAATGTAAG
>CAWUCU010000202.1:5000-7500 GCA_963920655.1 Geranium rotundifolium | reverse complement strand
TGGTCGACCATGGGCGACCACGGACGTCGTCGCGGGCCATTTTGGACGACCGCGGTCGACCATGGGCGTCGTTCGTCGACGTGGGCGACGTTGGTCGACCATGGACGTCCATGGGCGACGTCCCTGGACACTTTGGACGTCCTCGGTCGACCATGGGCGTCGTTCGTCGACGTGATGGTCGACCATGGTCGACCACGTACGTCAGTGGGCGTCGTCGCGGGCCATTTTGGACGACCGCGGTCGACCATGGGCGTCGTTCGTCGACGTGGGCGACGTCGGTCGACCATGGACGTCCATGGGCGACGTCCCTGGACACTTTGGACGTCCTCGGTCGACCATGGGCGTCGTTCGTCGACGTGATGGTCGACCATGGGCGACCACGTACGTCCACGGGCGTCGTCGCGGGCCATTTTGGACTACCGCGGTCGACCATGGGCGTCGTTCGTCGACGTGGGCGACGTCGGTCGACCATGGACGTCCATGGGCGACGTCCCTGGACACTTTGGACGTCCTCGGTCGACCATGGGCGTCGTTCGTCGACGTGATGGTCGACCATGGTCGACCACGTACGTCCGTGGGCGTCGTCGCGGGCCATTTTGGACGACCGCGGTCGACCATGGGCGTCGTTCGTCGACGTGGGCGACGTCGGTCGACCATGGACGTCCATGGGCGACGTCCCTGGACACTTTGGACGTCCTCGGTCGACCATGGGCGTCGTTCGTCGACGTGATGGTCGACCATGGTCGACCACGTACGTCCACGGGCGTCGTCGCGGGCCATTTTGGACGACCGCGGTCGACCATGGGCGTCGTTCGTCGACGTGGGCGACGTCGGTCGACCATGGACGTCCATGGGCGACGTCCCTGGACACTTTGGACGTCCTCGGTCGACCATGGGCGTCGTTCGTCGACGTGATGGTCGACCATGGTCGACCACGTACGTCCGTGGGCGTCGTCGCGGGCCATTTTGGACGACCGCGGTCGACCATGGGCGTCGTTCGTCGACGTGGGCGACGTTGGTCGACCATGGACGTCCATGGGCGACGTCCCTGGACACTTTGGACGTCCTCGGTCGACCATGGGCGTCGTTCGTCGACGTGATGGTCGACCATGGGCGACCACGGACGTCGTCGCGGGCCATTTTGGACGACCGCGGTCGACCATGGGCGTCGTTCGTCGACGTGGGCGACGTCGGTCGACCATGGACGTCCATGGGCGACGTCCCCTGGACACTTTGGACGTCCTCGGTCGACCATGGGCGTCGTTCGTCGACGTGATGGTCGACCATGGTCGACCACGTACGTCCGTGGGCGTCGTCGCGGGCCATTTTGGACGACCGCGGTCGACCATGGGCGTCGTTCGTCGACGTGGGCGACGTCGGTCGACCATGGACGTCCATGGGCGACGTCCCTGGACACTTTGGACGTCCTCGGTCGACCATGGGCGTCGTTCGTCGACGTGATGGTCGACCATGGTCGACCACGTACGTCCGTGGGCGTCGTCGCGGGCCATTTTGGACGACCGCGGTCGACCATGGGCGTCGTTCGTCGACGTGGGCGACGTCGGTCGACCATGGACGTCCATGGGCGACGTCCCTGGACACTTTGGACGTCCTCGGTCGACCATGGGCGTCGTTCGTCGACGTGATGGTCGACCATGGTCGACCACGTACGTCCACGGGCGTCGTCGCGGGCCATTTTGGACGACCGCGGTCGACCATGGGCGTCGTTCGTCGACGTGGGCGACGTTGGTCGACCATGGACGTCCATGGGCGACGTCCCTGGACACTTTGGACGTCCTCGGTCGACCATGGGCGTCGTTGGTCGACGTCATGGGCGACCACGGACGTCCGTGGTCGACCGCGGGCGACCATGGGCGACCACGACTGGCTGTTTCGGTTTCGTCATCGTTTGTCGCCTTAACGATCTCTGATTGAGCTGAAATTTTGAGGGGAGCTGCAACTATACAATTCCATGCTTGTTGCAAAATTTCAGATTAAAATAATTTTTTTCTGAATTTTCTGATTTTTTTTACATTAAAAAATGTAAAAAATAAAAATAAATAATCGGGATGTCGGAAAATTATGAAATTTGGTTTGGGCATACCTTGGCACCAGCCAAGCAAGCCTGCAAAAAATGGTGGCCAACGGATAACCCTAGCTTCAAAAAAGGCCATTATGTCTGCTCAAACATTTGATGTTTCCTGGTGCCAGTGGGGGTTTCTCACTTAAGGCTCTATAGGGGGGGAGGGTATGCTGAAACCCAAAATGGCCCGCGGACGCTGTACGGGCGACCACGGGTGCACGCTGCGGTAGGTTGGGTCACATACCAAGTCGGTTTAGCGAGAATGCATGGAAACTCTAACCCCCCCGTGCGCCGTTGCTCCACCACCACCGCCTGCGGCGGTCGCCACCGTCGCCGGCGGCGGAGCTCCGGCGAAGGGGAAAAAATAGCAAAACCGTCTATTTTTTCCCCTCAGTGTCCCTCGGAAGACGGTTGGAG